>MU628539.1:0-76699 GCA_025688805.1 Aspergillus egyptiacus | reverse complement strand
CTCACGAATCGCTTGGTGGATGGATTCTGGATAAAGGTAACTGGCTGCTTGCCGGCGTCAGTATGTCATAACCTACACATTCCCTTTTCGTTTTCCCAGAATGGAGTAGCACTATTGTCGAGTCCAAGCGTAACAAATATATTATATATTTAACTTCATCTCCGCACTCCGACCACCCATTGAACCTGAGTGTTTTATCTTCCCAACAATGGTATCTATGCCTCCTAGCCCTGCAGGACGAACCAAAGCAAAGCTGGACATCGTTCTCCTACGCCGGAAGACCGCATAGCCCTAACACTAAAAGAAGGCCACTACCACTGTGACCGGTTATTCTTCAAGCTGAAGCCTTCGGCCTACAGTATCTTAGAACACAGAGGTATGCATCGGGCAATGGTTATATCCCGAACCCCAAGGTCTAGATCAATGCTGGGATTATCATGTGGATCATGTGGGTGGGAAATGTGAGTTACAGTAGGTCAAGATGATTTGGATTGATAGAGGAAAGCAACTGATGAATTAGATACGTATGAGGCCATTGGAAAGGATCATGGAACCTCAACATGGGAGAGATAGAAACATAAGACAACAGACTCATCACTCACCTACCGCAAGAGAACAAACACCAATCAGTAGATTATAGTGTCGGCAGCATTGTCATGTCAAAAGAATCAGGATGGCAAAATACAGGACCCCTCCACTCTACATACAGCTTATCCAACTCGGCTTCTATCTTCAGCAGTTTGAGCTTGCGCTCAGTCTTCCTCTGATCCTTCTGGACAGCGTCCTGCTCGAGAGATTCTAGCCTGCACTGCTTCTGCCTCTTCTTCTTCCGTCTAAGACTCCGTCGAGCCCTAGCCTTGCGCTCCACGTCTTCACGCCGGAGTTTCTCCACCCCCCGTTCCTGCCATTCATGCAGCTGCTCCATGGCAGAAAGCACCCCGAACATATCCTCATTGTATTCCGACCAGATCGTGAGCTCCGTAACTATCCAATTCAATTTATACAACCATTTAAAGTCATCGTTCGCGCGGAAAGAAGGCGAAGAAGACGCAAATGTCGGTCTTTCCAGGACGATAAGATGGTAAAGGAACACACGCAGAAATTCCCCCAAGCATGCATATTTCGGCCTTTGGCGCCAGATGTATTCGTCGAGCAAGGGTGACTCGTTTTGAACGCCGTACTGCAATTTGCAGCTTGCCAATGAGAAGACGATGCGGCAGTCTTGTCTGTCAGGAGGGAGGATGTGGATTTCGGGGGGCTGTGAGTCGGCAATCACGCGGAATTTTGCTTCGATGACGCGGTTTTTGAGTGTGAGGTGGCAGGGATGGAGCGGAGGGGTCCATGTTTCGGTGTTGGATGTCTTGGGAGTAACCTGTCCTGGGGCGGTACTGAACCAGTGCTGCATCTTGGTTTGGACTTGGTGTTTGGGCATGCTGGCTTTCAAGGAAGAGGTAGAGGAAGAGAAGCAGTTGTGGCTGTTCGAGGAGGCTGATGTTGTGTCGTCAGAAGCTGAGGAAATTTGGGATTCTTGGGACTTTCGGAGATAGAGGCTTCAGGTGCTTGTGGTGAGAGGTGTGGGTGAAAGAAGGCACACAAGTGGACAAGGATACTGGAGAAAGGATGGTTGTTGTTCGATGTGTAGGCATTAGGCGGGCTTGGATAGAGCTGTTTTAGAGAAAGAAGAAGAAAAGGAGACGTCGAATGGTCCCGGCAAGGAAATCAACGCTTTGAAAAAGTGGAAATCTTCGAAGCCGTGTACCTGAGACTGGGCTGCGAAGATTATAAAGGAAAGAAAGAGAAAATAGTACCTATCACTGGCAGTAAAGGGGACTCTGCCTTGGTTCTTGTGCTTGTGCCAACGGCACTTGTTTCTGATGCACTTTTGATAGAAGGGCCAGCTACCGTAGCCATATAACATCATCGAAACACCACTATCTGGGGTCTTCTCAGATGAAACCGGATTAGATACAAGTTAGGTTCACTAGAGATGATTTCCATATGGTCTTGTGTATAGATACTTGAATACGCTGAACAGGACATGGGAAAACCAGAGGGAAAAAGATGAACCATTTATATAAGTAACCACGCAGAGAGCCATTAGTCTTATACGTACCTCGCTCTGCGCAATGAAATATTATTCGCTGGGAAAGCCTGGCAAACTGAAAAGAAATTCAGCGTTGAAGGTGAAACACCATATAACATTATAATTTATCTGAACATCAAAACCCCGGTTGGGTCATGCTGTACGCAGAGTATCTCCAGCTGCATACTCAACATGACCACCATAATATGCAACACCAGGGAGGTTACCTGCACCGAAACGCTCCTCGTGCGTAGGTTTATCCCCGCTACCAGAATCAAAAAGTAGAGTATCCAAGGGTTGACAGCAAGCGGGTTGCATGGCTGAAAAACCATAGCCATCTTGGCGATAAACAGAGTCAGCTGCAGTGAAGCCAACGGTGGCTGCCACCCCGACCTTGACGAAAGTAGATGCGAAACTGAGGACCTGGGCGGCGGAGGCGGCAGTAATCGGATGGGTGGCTGGTTCGTGTCTTCGAAAACAGGCGTCAAATCCGCGATGGATCCATTGGAGTCAAACGCCGAGTTGCGCCGTCTGGCTGCCGGACTTCGCGAGAAAGACCTCTTCGGGGGCACCGGAGGCGGAATTAATGAGGAGTCCGCGGAGTCTTCGAGAGGGCGGATCCTAGAGCTGGTGCTGATATCAGGTGGTGAAGAGCTGCTGCTGGCTCGCTTGGTGCGAAAATTCTCATTCGCACTGGCTCCGGCTTCGAGGCCGGTAAGGACTTCGTCCGCAGAAGGACGCATATCGGGGTCTACCGACAGTAGACGCCAAAGGAAAGAATAGAGTTGCTCCGGTAGATCTGGCCGTATTCTTCGTCCCTCGTCGAAACCTGCCCAGTCCATGATCTCTTCACGAAGCTTTTCAAGGTCCTCCCGTTCTTCATGGATGAGATCGGCGTTGCGATATGGAAGCTGGGCAAAGCACAAAAAGTACAAGATCATGCCAAGAGAGAAAATGTCCGATTTGAAGGTGAAGTTCTTGAAAGGGCCGCCTGGATATTCTCGCCGCAACACTTCAGGGGCACAGTATGATACCGTGCCCGTCGCTCCAGTAGAAATTCGAGTGGCGTTCTGGGGCTGGACTTCCCCGAAATCGCTGACCAGCACCCGGATACCATCGCTAGTTTTGTGCAACAGGCAATTATTGGGTTTGAGGTCGCGGTGAATATAACCGTTGGCATGGAGGTATCTTAGTCCAGAAGTAATGTCCTTGAAGAAAGAGTATATTTCGTCGAAATGGAGCTTGCGCGGCTCTCCCAGACCGATAGGGGCTTCGTGTCCAGCTTTCGACCGTCGCCTCATACGCTCCTTCAAGTCCTGCGGAGTCGTGGCCGTTTGAATGGAGCCGCAAATGTAATTGTGCAAGTCTCCAGCGTTACAATACTGCTGGAGGATGAATGCGCAGGGGACACTAGGCCCAAACGTGCTGATTTTGGCATTCTCAAGCCAAACATGCCGATATGAGACCAGATTCTGATGGGAGAGATGCTGCAAGAGTTGCACCTCAACCAACACCTTTTCGAGCCACTCATGATCATCTCCGACGGGAACGCGCTTACAAGCGTACTGCCCCAGGGAGACGCCGTCCAGCACATGCTTCACCAATAACACCACGCCTTTCCCTCCTTTTCCCAACACCGACTCTTCCACAAAGAACCTTTTAAAGTAGTCTGGCGTGAAGGCCGCAGAAGATATTCCGTGTCCATGTCCCTGACCCTGTCCCGTGGGTAATCTAGCGTAGTTATTCCCAGTCGAAGTCGATGGACCACTCGCAAGCGCAGGCTGGACATAGCGCCGGGGAGAAGACGTCCTGGTTGGATCTACCGAAGGAAGGCTGTTGTGGAGCATACGAAAGTAATCGGGGTTGACGAACTCCGGTTGCGTAGTGTGGCCGCCATGGCGATTATTTTCCTGGCCAGAGTTCTCCTTTCGCAGCGGGCGGCGGCAGTATGGGCATTGAGGCTCGTCATCGTGTTCGGTCGCGTTCTGAAGGACTAGTTGCTGAGAATCGCGATCGTAGACCACGACCGAGTCATTATGGCGCCTGAATCAATCAATTAGGTCGCGAGACTCCGACTGATAATGAGTTGCGAACGCCGTCATCAACCCGGAAGTGGGAGCTTACAAGACAACATCGTTGGAGGAGCTATAAGGAATAATGGACATGCCCTCATCAGCCATTATCAATTGAAGAGCGACATATCTTTAAAGAAATCATGAAAGCAAAATGCCATAGCCCCGACACAAGAATTACGGGTACCGTCTTGAAAGAGCTACGGCCGTGCTCCCGTCAGTAGAACGAGGCAATGGTGCTGAGATGCCGATGATGATTCATAATTGGCCAAGCACGTGAGCATCAGCCGTGGCGCACCAGACTAGGTACTTTTACAGAATTCTACTACAAATTCTCTGTCAAAAGATACTAGTTGTGGAAATTGTCATAAGTAACATTCAATATGGGTATCTAGATAGGTAATGCCAAAGTCATGGCTCGATGATGGATCCTTCCACCGGACGCATCATCTGGCATGCATGCGACAAGGCCACAGCCTAATCACAGCCCATGCATAAGGGACACCGTGGGACCGGCATACATTGGCAGCGCGGCGTGTTTGTCCCGGCTTACTCGGACGAAATGGGTAATGCCACGGGTACGGATGGATCTTAGCTGTACATCTGCCTGATAGACTACAGATGTGACAGTCCAAGCAGAAGGCACAGCTGCGCGGGGACGTGATTTTAGGGCGTCCCCGGTTCAAGCAGGCAGGCCGGGCTTGTTCCGCGTGTAGAGAATAGACGCTGCCTGCGGGAGTTGTGTGTTCGTGAAACGACGGTTGACGGCGTTCACTCTTCCCCGCTTTCCTCGTCGCTAACTTCAAGGTTCGCGATCGAGTCGTCATCATCGCTACCCTCTTCGTCGAATCCCTCGAACTCCGAGGTAGAGCCGACGTTCTCAGATCCCTCTTGCCCGTCACCGGCATCCTTCGACGTCGTTTCGTCAAGCTTGCGCTTGCGACCCATCTCGCCAAGCTTGCCTTCACGGCCTTCAATTTTCTCATCTTTTTCACCAGGCGTGTAGGGAGGCGGGGTGAACCAGGGGATCTTCCCTCTTAGGAAGTCATTGATGACCATCTTAGCGACACCGTCAAGGTCGGGCTCGCCTCCACGGAGAAGTCGGCCACCCTTCCTGGCAAGAATGCTAAGGAACTCAATCGGATCACCGGGGTCTTTGATCCCGTAGGTGCGTTCAAGGTGCTTTGGCTGGACACGCTTGAGAACAGCCGGAATGTACTGCTCGGGGTTCTCAACATTCTCCACCCGAACGACACCACGAAGGAGGATATCCTCGGGGGTGTCGTTTTGGTTTGGCGGGACAACACCAGGGCAGTCGATGAGGTAGATTCTTTTCATCAAAGTGATGTATTGCCAGACCTTGGTCTCTCCGGGAATGGGAGCCACTGTGCACACCTTCTTCTTGCGTAGAGTATTGATGATGGACGACTTTCCGGTGTTGGGATAGCCGATGAAACCAACCGAAATCTGCTTTCGGTCGGAGTGAAGCGACGAGAATTGTCTTAGGAGTTGAATAAGGGATCCCTTCCCGAATGAGTTGTTGATCGAAGCGTGGAAAGCTAAAGTAGGGTAGTCCTTAGACAGGTGGCGAACCCATGCGGCCTGGGGCATCACGTTAGCATGAGCACCAGAAATAAACTTGAAATGACAATGGAAAATGAGGAAATGTGATGTGTGAAATGTTACTAAGAGAGCTGCTATGAAGTTGCCAATGGCGAATGCCGGCGGCGAGCAGTTCTCAACTCAAAAACAGAACACTGCTCGGTTCTTAACGACCGGCTTTCAAAACGAAAACCGGTCAGCCTAGCTCCAGAATGAAATTCGGCGCGAACCAGCGTCGATCTGCCAAAGCTGTAACAGACAATACTTCCATTGAGAAAGCGTGACGCGAGGTCACAGAAGTAGACTTGACTTAGCGATGGCATGGCTAGAAAGCCATAGACGATCAAGGGAATGAAGCAGGTAATAGAGAAGGAGATATAGTAAACTTACCGCCACACCCGTCGGTACTAAATCGCACTTGTTGAGAACGAAAATCAAGTGCTTGTGAGGAGCCTCCTCACGAATATACTTCTCAATACCTCTGCAACGTGTGCCTTCGGGATCGCGCGCATCAATCACATGGATGACAACATCCGACGAATCGATGACCTTGTACAACTCGTTCCAAATTCTTTTACTCTGCCCCTTGAGGAAGACCGACTCCTTCGAGATCTGCGCAGTGCCGAGCATGAGATCTGTGGATTCATGATCACCTGCAACGATGGGCGTGCCGTCCTCATACGTATCATGATTCGTCTTTTCAACGTAAGTCTCATGCATCTTGACCGTCTCGCCAGCCAAATCTTCGAGTGACGACACACCAAGCTTGACTCGCTTTCTCTGAGCCTTGGGCCCAAAGGTATCGCTGAACGGAGCTGTCTCAATAGCCATCTTAGCTTCGTGTTGTTTCAAACCATTGATAGTCTGATTTTCCTTGATCAAGCTCATCGGCAGCTTATTCGTCTTGAGTAGAACCTGGTAGGGGTCATTTGCTCGCTCGGCAATCGCCTCGCGGAATGATGAGAGAGCCTCCTGTGAGATCACTCTGGTATTGCCGAACCATTTCCGGTTGGGCTCAACTCTAGCGACGGGAGCATCTCGGGACTGGTAGGAGGCAGCCTTGGTAATATTTCCAGCAGAGTCTCGCTGAGGTTTACCATCCTTGAGCATATTCAGTCTCTTCACCTTCTTCGCATCTCTTCCACAAGTTAGTCTTTACATAGCCTGAAATCAGGTGGACGGGGCTTACCTGTAGAAATTTTCACCCTTGACTCTGACATTGGCCATGCCATCGCCAACCTTGCCCTGGCGGACTCGGCGGGTGGCTTCCTTCTTTCCCGTACCCATGATGACAAACTCCTCGAGTGACCTGAAGAAATCCAACAAGAACTCTAAAGGTAGGGTGGAAAAGGAGAAGTTGGCGGAACGCAAGAGGAGAAGGAAAAGAGAGGGAGCAGAATTATTTTTTTTTTCTTTTTCGGCGGTGCCAAGCGGAGTGGTGCACGGACCACGTGGACGGGCGAGAAAATCGCTTCGATCTTTTTCCGGTCTCTCGAGAAGAACCCCGTTATTGACCACAGCCCGCAAGTTGCCCAGGGTTGTGAGCTCAGTCCGTGTCTATACATATTCTTTTTCTTCAAAGTATTCTGGATTCGCGGCGGATCAGCGGGTGCAGCCACGATGTCTCTTTTCCGCAACTGCGGCCGGACTGCTGTGCAGCTCCGTGGTTTCTCTTCCACTTCTCGTCTTAGAGTCGAACCTGAATCGCCCGACTTCGTTAAAGTTCCTCAACCGATCGAGTTTACCACCTCTAAGCCCCGTGTTAAGGGTACGCTTCCGGTCCCTCGTGAACTATTTCCTTCCCGACGGAAAGACAAACCCACCGAGCAGTACATCTCAGCCGCGACGCCTCTCCCCGCCACGCAGAAGGGAATTCGCCCAGGTTCAAAAGATGCTGAGTACAGACAATGGAAAAGGGAAATGGCAGACATGAGAAGGCAGAACTTCCGGGAAGGTTTGCTGGAATTGCACGACCGGAAGCTAGCATCGGATCGGACGATGGAACAACGGAGTCGTGAGAAACAAAAGCGGCGAGAGCGCGTTCTCCAACAGCCCGAAAGAGATGATGAGCGACTTACTCGTCCCTCGATCTTGCAGGATATGCTGCCGAAACGCATGCCGGTGCTGCCTGACCCTGACCGAGAACAGCGACTGGCTACCGCCCGAGAACGACTGGAGAACAAGAAACTTCAGAAGCAATCGGAGCGTCAGGACTCGCTACACACTCTCTACATCAATGCCCGTACTTTCATCACCACTGAAGCTCAGCTTCTCGCCGAGATCGATGAGGTCTTCCCTGAAGGGGAGAATGAAGCTTGGCGCAGCGACCACCAACAGGGCGACAATATTTGGAACCTAGGTACGCCTCCGACCGTCAATTCCTTGCTTGGAGATGGTAGGAAGAGTGAGTACAAGCGTTGGGATGTCACCCAGGAAAGAGTCAAGAAGTTGGGTGAGGAGATTACCGGAGGAAAGCTTTGAGGGCAATTGGAATGCTTGTATAATATTGTTCTGTGTCTTGTAACTCTCCAATATGTGCCTTGCATTGCAGTCTAGTGTCTCCGTATGCCTATAACTGTTGATTATGACTTTAAACGCTTGAAGTATCCCATGCAACACATTAAAACCTCAGGATGAACGCCCTCGCTATGCAAAAAAATCATACCTACTGCAGAAATACTGAGAGACATAGCAACTATCCGTCTTCAACTCATGGCCTCAAATGCGCCGTCATAAGCGGCTGAGGGCCTGAGGTTCACTGGCCTCTGAAGAACGTTATTTGGTCCCTGGGGAACCACCCGCGGCGAGGGCAGCCCCTTGCGTAGCAACCGGCTTCATGACATTCAGTGAGTTGGCTTCTCGTTTCGAGACCTCCTCATCAATGAAGCATCCGAGGCCCGCAAAAGCCTCAAACAGAGTACGTGAATAGTACTCCTGTAGATCGTACCCACCCGCGAGCATGCGAGTATCTTGCCGAATTGGGTCAAGATAAGAGGATGGATAGTGGTCTCGCAGAGTGTAATAGTCTCGTTTGTTCGGTACGAGACCACCGAACGGATCGTATGGCTTTTCAGGCTCTGGAGTCTTGATCTTCTTGAGACCTTTGATGAGACCGGAACCACGCTCTTCGGGTGCGGTGGTACCCTCTTGGCCAGGCTTTTTGGCATCTGATCCACGCAATGCAGCCTGCTTCTGCCTGATACGTTCCTCTTCGCTGCGTCGGGCCGATGATTTCTTCAGCAAGACTTTCTGGCCCTCCCGCGCGATCGTAGCAGCGTCGGCGGGTCGTCCATTTGCAAGCCGCGTGAGCATATCCTCGCGGCCGGCCTGGACTTCTTTTCGTTCGTTCTCGTATTCCTCCTTCGCCGCTTGCCGTCGCATACGTGCCAGCTCTTGTTCTTGGTTCTGTCGTTCTTGGAATGACGAAACTTCCTTTGCCTCGAGAGCTTGGTTGGCACGGATGGAGCGCATATTTTCGGATGCATATTGCTGAAGGTCGGCTTCTGTCTTCGCTACATCAACACCGTTGACGAGATTGAATATGATTTCCTCCCTTTGCTCCAAAAAGTTGTCCCAGTCTAACTTAGAATCGAACTCTTCTTCGCGACGGTTGAGCCTTAAGGAAAAGGAGCGTCAGTTCACGGCCGAATAGAAGTTCATATATCAGGCAACTATACACTGTCATGACTCTGCGCCGTATATCAACCTCCCTTTCAACATTGATGTCTTCGAACGTCTGCCTGCGAAATCGATTCTTTCTGAGTGTCTTGTGACATCCCGCCACGGGACAGTTCGCTGGTCCTGACGAGAATATCCTGTCCACGCAGGACTCGCACATTTTGTGGTAACATTCCGGATTGATGAGGAATCGCATGTCCGGGTTCAGATACCGCGACGATTTGCAGACGGGACAAACCTCTAGAAGTAAGGCTTAGCCGCGTCCGATAACTGACCATGAGAAAAGCTGGGAGCTTACCATCGTCATCTCCGCGATGAGCCATGACATCTCGAGAAGGAGGCATGGCTCTTGCGTCGCTATGATATGCGACAAGAAACAGCAAAGTACCTCAACTGGGTAGGGCGATAGGACGATGCTCAAGCGTGCAGTTGAAAGCTCCAGGTCCGGTCCTTTTGAGGTCCACGGACCAATCAGGAACGTCGGTCTGTGTTCCGCGCGGCGGAATTTCTTTTCTTTCCAAAGGTTCGCCTCCCCCAAAAGTTGTCAGCCTTGCCTTGACAACCGTGAATTCGAGCCACTTTCAGTTTTCCCCCTACTCTTGTTTAATATTTGTCATATTGGTCTGCCTGTCGACTATTGTTGCGAGGCAAAATGGGTGTCCCGGATAACAGTCTAGACGATCTTGAGCGCCAGCGCCTCGAACTCGAGAACAATATCCTGAAGTTACAACAATCTCTCTACCACTGGAGAACATGGGAGGCAGAGTACGACGGTTTGAAAGAAGAGATTATCAAGCTGGATGAGGATGCTACAGTAGACGATTTCTTAGGAGTCGCCCACGATTTCGGCGGAACGTTAGTCAACGAAGATGAGATTCGCGTGATCATCGGCGAAAAACAAGGCCTCAAGCGGACAAGACAACAAGTGACAGATCTTATTTCGAGACGGATCGACTACGTGAGGGAGAATGTTTCTCTGATGGAGAAGCGACTGCACGCTGCTGAAAATCAGTTGGGTGCTCTCGATTTTGTTGAACAGCCGCCTGCGGAGCCCACGGCCGATTTCCCAATGCAAGAGATTGTCGAAGAGCTCGACGAAAACGGAGAAATAATTTCGAGCAAGACGATGACGCCCGGGGAGCAGGCGGCGGACTTGTTAGATATATTGAAGAAGGCTGGTGTCAAAGATATCCCGGACGCCCCGAACTCGAACGAGTCTACCGCCGATACTCCCGCTACTCAGCCGTCGTCGAACTCCACGTCCGGGAATGATGCTATCGAAGTCAAAGAGCAACCTAAAGGTCAAACGCTGGATAATTTAGCAGATAAATCCTTGGGCACTTTGCCCGAGAGTGACGGGGTTTCAACGTCGCTTCGCACTGGATCAGACCCCGTCTCGTCAGCTGACTCTAAGAGAGAAATTCCGATTACAAATGTCGACGAGTCTCCAGAGGATGCCGAACTTCGACGTGAAATGATTCGATACGGTCTCGACGAAGTCGGCGCTGTTGTCGCCGAGCTTGAACTCGACGAGGATGGGAGTGAGGTCTCGGTTGACGAATATGACTTGTACGAGGACGGAGAGGACGATGAAGAAGAAGACGAATACGGACGTAGCCTTCGGCCTGTTCTCGATGAGGATTATCATCGACAAATGCGTGAGTTGGAGGCAAAACTCAACGCCCGAGGGATGTGGAACATGGGCAAAGACGTCGCCTCGCTTCCTGAAAACATGAAGGAAGATCTTGAACAGGCCGGAAAGGTCAAGATTCAGAGGAGTCAAGAATCAGACACCGAACCTGTTCCAAAAACGAAACCCAAGAAGAAGGTTGCCTTCGCCGAAGATGTTGACATTGCCCCTGCCCCTAAGCCCCCGGTGAACGAGAACAGGAAAGCTATCTCAAGAGAAACTGACGTGCCCGTTCTTTCTGACTCTATCTTCGAACGTACAAAACCAGTGGACAATGGCTTAGCTGCAAATACCGCCCCAACTCCGAAGAAAGCCTCTCGTTTCAAGTCCGCTCGGGGTCTTGCAGGGAACATTGTCGATTCAGCAACGCAGTCTAACGGCGATGCTCAATCTACCAAGCCTCCGCGCAAACCTACAGTTCCAACTCCATCGTCATCGTTATCTCTGTTCCCCGCAAAGCCTTCGGAGCCTAAGCCATTCTCTGAGCCTATATCAGATATCGCCGAGACTCCATCAACTTCCGCCAAACCCGGAGGAAAGATCCTGGCCGACACCCTCGTTGAACGTGACATCAATGAAGGAACGGCAAGGGCTCCCGAGCCCGATGAGCTGGACGAAGAACTCCATAGAAAGGAGATCGCTACTGAATTCTACCGAATGAGGAACAAGATGGCCAGAAAAGAGGCCAACACCCTTGATGAAGAACCGGAAATGGTCCCGGTTGAGCCAGAGGAACCTCCTCAACGGATCAGCAGATTCCGTGCCGCTCGCATGGGGTAGCCCGTATATAGCATGCTTTGATAAAAAAACTACACAGAAATCAGATACCCATTGTAGCGTCATCTCTCGACCTTGCCCGACGACTACCGAGAGTAGGTTCCAAGTCAACCTCGGAAGAGCGGAGTTCT
The DNA here is from genome assembly GCA_025688805.1 of Aspergillus egyptiacus. NCBI lineage: Eukaryota > Fungi > Ascomycota > Eurotiomycetes > Eurotiales > Aspergillaceae > Aspergillus > Aspergillus egyptiacus. The sequence continues at coordinate 64,666 of MU628539.1, read as the reverse complement.
ACCATTTGTTAATGAGCATACCATCATCCATTGGTATTTTCATCATCAGTGAATTCCAAGATCAAGATATCGAGGGCTCTCTGATCGGTCTCCTCTCGGCTGTATTGTGCTTGCATGGAGTACTTACGGTCTAGAACCCATGGGGACGCGGTTACGTTTCACCCTCCACATCACCATGATAATCAAGAATCTACAACTCTAGAATCCATACACCGAATCCTAGCCGTCCACAGTATGGATAGATTGTCCTCTGCAGCCTGGCAGTGCAAGGCTCCCAAAATAGAAACAGCGTTGACCGGACTTCGGGAGATATTCAAAGCTTCCAACCGGGTTGGGATTGCATCAACCAGGCAAGTGTCTCTCCGATTGCCATTGTGTTATGTCCTTACATTAAGAATGCGGGACCGCCTCTACGAACAATAAACTGGGCAGTTGAAGTCAATCGGATGCCACCAACAAAAGCTTGTACCTATAACAAGCATTGTTCTATACTTAGGTATTTACCTTGCATGTCTCCAGCCTGTACTGCTGACCAATAGTAACTTTTAGTCTACTCCAGGCTTCCAAGTGTAACTCCACCACCCCGAAATCAATCTTGCCGTCCTTCCTGTGCCTTGCACGGAAGTAGGTGCAGACCGATCTCAAAATATGGTGAAGCCTTCTGACCCCAATCGTTGCTTGAGGTTTACCTTAGACCTAGCATGACCACAATGATGACATTGCGGATGGGATCAACATGGGTTGTTACCTTTGAAAGAAACGCGAATACGTATATATCCAGAAGCCTCAACCAGGCCCTCAATAATATTCCGGATTCAAGACTTGATTGTTATGGAGTAGGCGCGGGTAATAATAAATCTGGTACTGACAGGACAACGAGCAAGCCGTTGGGTGTAGGCCATCGATGGCCCACTAATACCCCCGGGGGAGTACTTTTTCCCAGTCCCGGCCAGCCCATGAGATCCCGTACCTTTTGACCTCTCCACCACCCCTTTCCATCTCTTCATGGCTCTCTATAATGATGACAACAGTAATATCGCTGTCTCCGCCGAGCACGATCGAGCGAATCATTTGACAAACCGGGCTTTGTGATACTAATCAAAAATGACCCCTCGCTCCACACAGCAAGCTGTGGAAGTACTTGCGACTCTTGCTAGCAGCAAAGTGCAAGCACTGGAATATGGTGGAAGGGAGACGCCCATCCCCAATGTTCTCTCACAGAGAAGCTGATTTTTTATTGAATATCATAGCGCACCCGATCTTGAGCCGTGGCCGTCTCGAAAGGATAGACATTGCAAGTGAAAAGTCAATTTAATCGTCTGACGAACTTTGACCATGGCCAGATTGGCTTGACAAAGCCATTGAGCCATGTATCAGACTCGTAGATCTGGACTTATTTTGCCACCATCTTGCAGAAGCTCATCGGAACCATGTATCAACAAACGCTGAGCAGGGCAGAGCCTAACTGTTGCACCAGTGGCCAAGGTCCACTGTTGACTGATTGCCTGAATTGTCTTTGCTAGTGGCAGGGAGATATATCCCGGACTCCTTTCAATATAGCTCCGAGATTATCCATGACGTTCAGCCTTGCATCATCATACCCTGCTGGGCCCAGAGCCTGGGTTTCTCGGGCCGGTAATAGCATGGAGATGCCATCATCAGGCCGGTCTCATCGAACCAACCTGGGCTGGTTCCCAGGGTTCATTGCGTCTCGGTGCAGATGATGCACAACATTTTTCATTCCCTGATATACGTGTAATTACGGAATTTGACTTGCGAGCCGGTTGTTAAGCGCAGAATCCGCCCGGGGCTATAAATCCAGCTTACCCCGCCGCACGATACTCTATCAACTCAATCACAGGTTAGAATCATCTCTGGCCTTTCGCCTCCCGCTCGCTTCATCAGTTAGTTCCCTTGTCACATAGTTAAGAATGAGGAACGTCGCTACCCTGGCGGTCTTTGCTGCTGGCACCAACGCACTTATTCCGCGCCAGAACAGCTGTTGCTTCCATCTCACAGCATCTGGTGAAGTGTCTGGCTATGTTGGCCAGCTTGGAGACGGCCAGAACCGTATCGGCGGCAATCTGCCTGAAGGCCTGTTTTGTATCGCCTCTGATGGGTCCATCACCGATGGCAGTGGACGCAGCTGTATCCTGACTCGTATGTCAAGTTAAGAATGTTACCGCCTGCGATCTCGCTAATGGTGTGGTTATAGCCCCCACAACGCAGTTTCAATGCGACCTAGGCGGCGCCCCTATGCCAGGATTCTCGGTCAACTCGAACGGTCAACTGGTGTACGATGAGAGCCCGGAGTTTGTTGCTTGCGAAACCGGCGACAATGGCGCGTTGAATATCTACACCACTGAGAGCTCAGACGTCACAAACTGCCGCAGTGTGTATCTGAATGCCGATGGTTGTTGGGGAACGGTTCCTCAACCCGGGGGTACTAGTCCTGTCGCCTCGCCCTCACCTGGTGTCCCTGGCGGAGTCCCCAGTCAACCTGGCACTACTCCTGGAGTCTCTCCTGGTGCCCCAGGCGGAGTCCCAGGACAACCTGGCACCACCCCTGGTGTTTCTCCTGGTGCTCCAGGCGGAGTGCCAGGCCAGCCCGGTACTACTCCCGGTGTCCCTGGGGGAGTCCCCGGTCAACCTGGCTCCACCCCTGGTGTTTCTCCTGGTGCTCCAGGCGGAGTGCCAGGCCAGCCCGGTACTACTCCCGGTGTCCCTGGGGGAGTCCCCGGTCAACCTGGCACTACCCCTGGAGTCTCTCCTGGAGTCCCAGGTCAGCCCGGCACTACCCCTGGCGTTCCAGGCGGAGTCCCTGGTCAAGGCGGCGCTTGTGAAGGTTGCGCAGTCGCTACAGTATATACAACTGTTACTGTGCCTTGCGCCTCTGAGACGCCTGGTGTCCCTGGTATTATTCCCGGAGAGCCAGGTACTCCGGGAGTTCCTCCGGGTGAGACTCCCGGTGCTTCGCAACCCCCCACGGGTGGAATCCCAACCCAGCCCACTGGATCTCCCGTACCTTCCCAACCCCCGTCTGGAGTACCACCAGGCCAACCGTCCGGACCTCCTGGTGCTTCGCAACCACCTTCCGGTGGTACTCCGACTCAGCCCTCCCAGCCTCCATCTACCGTCACACAACAACCATGTCAAAGCTGCTGCCCAACCGACTTGTCGGGAGAATACGAGTACCCCCAACTGATCATCCCCGTCGACTCGTCTTCCCCGAATACCGCCGCTGGGTCTCAGTATAACGGAAGCGTGTCATCTACCGTTTCGACTGTCTTCAACTTTGACATCCCAGCGAAGGATGCCGGAAAGACCTGTACTCTTGTTTTCCTCTTCCCTAACCAGGATGATCTTGAGACTTCCTCCTTCTCGTTCAGCGGAGACGGGGCAGTCCAATTCGGAGGTTTGGAATCGCCAGCCAGCCAGTCGACCACGTACAACAACGCGCCATCCGTCATTCAGGACTATGGTGTCTTTACCATCAATCCCGGACACTCATATTCCATTTGTAGTTTTGAGTGTCCGGCTGGTCAGACAATTGGCTTCGAGATGACCAATGCTGGCAGCACGAACTTGGAATACGTCCAAGACTACAAACAATCACCGTGAGTACCCTGTACATTGTTGATTTAGAGTTTGGCTAACGTGTGGAAAGTATTGGACTGTACATCACTACCTGCTAGATTGGAAGATTTGCGAGGGCGGTTGTCTTAACTGGTGGAAGTTTAATGATAATGGACCGGGGAAACGGTGCCCGTAAGGGCTGGAGCTTGTAAACAGTTGTCTTTACACTTTTTCTTTTCTTTCCTCCCACTGATTAGGCTGATATATTGTCCTAATTCTGACCGGCATTCTGAGCAGTATGTTATTGGAATATTGATTGGCTATCCAATTTCCCACGATCCGATAGATGCATAATAAGGTACAGGTATGGACGGGCCACAAAATGTCTGCCTAGAACCCTCAAGGCAGCATGGTTCTGCAGAGCCACCGTCGACAAAGATCATATCATATCGAAATAATTCAGACTCCGTATGAAACTAGCCACCAAGAATGTTGAATAGGGATAGTCTGTCTAGTGCAGTGTGCAGTGTGTAGGACGTTGTAGATGAAGGTGGAGTGTGATCAAGAGTCTAGGCGTTCTGGGCGCTCATCAGTACCAACAGCAGCGGCAATCATCGACAGAATTATTATGATTATTATTTATAGGCGCCAGGAGCCACTCTCTTGACGTTGCACATTGGGCAGTGCACTGCCAGCCAAGATGCTTTGTTTTTACTCCAGTTCCTCCTGAAACTCTTGAACCTTTTTTGATAATCTCACTCTCCTTTATAGTCAGATCAGTCAGTCTCTGTCGCTGCTGATGATCCCCCCCGCGTGCCCAATATCCTGGAATCTCTCCCTTGCGCGCTTTCTTTTCTCTCTCTTCATCTTCTAATATTTTATTTTCCTGGCTCTCCCGCTCTGCATTGATCAAGACCCCAGTTCTAGCTTGGGTCTCTAATTGAAAGCGGTGTCACCAGATGGACCGGCTTCCGTCTCAACTGCCTTTCTCGAAGCGCCGACTGCGGCCGCGGGTGGTGATTTCGTGAGTCGGAATCGCCTTATGTGCCTGGTGTCACTCGTGCTGACTTCGATTTCAATAGATACATTTTTGACTATGTCATTCTAATGTTCGTTCCTGCCCTATCCGAATCCTGCATTCGCTGACGATAGCCTAAGCGCTTGCGCTGTCGCTTTCTACATCCTAGATCGAATCGAGCCGTACCGCCAACGTTTCTCCTTGCAAAACATCTCCCTTCAGTACCCCTACGCCGTACATGAGCGAATCTCGATCGCTGCTGCCGTCGCATGCTCCGGAGGAATTCCGATTGTCATAATCGCAGTCTACACACTGTTTATCGATGGGTTATTCTCGCACCACAAGCCGGTCAATTCGTCGACGGGAAAGAGGAAGCTCACAGGGCCGTATCGCTGGAAGGACAGGCTGTGGGAGTTTAACTGCGGTTTGCTCGGTTTAGTGCTCTCACAGGCCTTGACGTTCGCCATCACACAGGCACTGAAGGTTGCTTGTGGTAAGCCGAGACCTGATATCATCGATCGATGCCAGCCTCGACCTGGAAGTCAGGACCCTTCGCCTTACGGTCTGTCCGATATCAGTATATGCACCGGTGATCCGCATTTGCTTGTAGATGGATTCCGGTCTTGGCCGTCAGGTCACAGCAGCTGTGAGAACCCTGCAGCGATCTATAGATGCCATTGCTGACTTGTTCGCCCCAGCTTCGTTCGCGGGCCTGTTTTACCTCTCCCTTTGGATCGGCGGCAAACTGCACATCATGGACAACAAAGGCGAAGTCTGGAAGATGTTCTTGGTCATGCTACCGAACTTGGGGGCGACACTCATTGCCGTGTCGCGCATCATGGACGCCAGACACCACCCGTTTGACGTGATCACCGGCTCCCTTCTCGGCATCTTGATCGCCTCCATTTCCTACCGCCAGTACTTTCCTTCCCTTTCCGAACCCTGGAAAAAGGGCCGCGCGTATCCGATCCGATCCTGGGGTACGGACCCGGACCCGGCGGACGCGCGGTCTGCGGACTACAATTACAAACCCACCGAAAGCACCGCGGCGCTCCGAGACCCAGAAACAGAGCGCATGCATGAACACGGCCTCTCTTCGACGGCAGATCTCCCACCGCATACAGAAGCCTACCCGGCAGCGCCGCGGCCCTACGTTTCAAACCCATACGCACGTCGTCCACACGAAGAAGCCTGGACCTCGTCCAGCGAAGAAGATGTAACCAACGGCTACGAGATGCAGGGGGGTTACGCACGCACGCAGAATCCCGCACTTCCAACATATGAGCCCGGAATGGCATATCATTCCCAAACGCAGCCGGATATTCGACCTTTGCATGAGGAGACTACCATGGCCCCTGCCCCTGGGACCCTGCCGCACGCTTACTGATATCTATAGACCTTTGTCGGGTTTGCCATTTTCTCCCAATGCTATGACTTATGATTAGTTGCTATCTTCGGGATCTTGTTCTTTTCTTTCGCATTTGGTGAACATTTGGCTGATGATACCGGAACTTGAATTGCAACAACATTTTACTTGGTTTAGAGATTTTCAGGCGGTTCGCTTGCATTGATATGGCATGGCATGGCATGGCATGTATCAACTGACTTGTACAATCACATCGGCAATGAATATTTTTTCTGAGTTTTGCAACCAGACGTGCTCCTGATGATGTATACGCAGCTACACAGAGATCTCCGGTTCCTCGTCTCGCGTAGCATAAATACGCTCGGAAGAAAAAAAAAAAAAAAAAAAAAAAAAAAAAAAAAAAGGGCTCAGGTAGTCTTAATCTACCGTACAGGCAAAACGCTGAAAATAGAGTGTTGAACGTACCCTGGTTGCTGTTGACAGGATCCACAGCAGCGGTTCTATCTTAATAAACGCCTTATTCTGGAGTTACGGAGCGCCACCCTTTCCCCACTCTGCCATATATCATTGTATACTACGCAACCTTGAAACTACACAGATCTCAATTCTAAAATAGTGCATTCACTGGCGCTGTAGTCCCGCAGTCAATTAATATATGATGTATCTGTATCTGAAGTCTACTGCCAATTAGTCTAGATTTAGATGCCAAGTTGTCAGTGTCTTTCCTAGATCGATGGCGAATGGATGCAGTGCATTTTTGTCAGGAGTTCCTACGTAGTATCATTAACTGCGGACCTAATGGTAACGAAAATCAAGATGTCAAGTACGTAACCCTGATATCGCCTAGATATTTTTTTTATCACTGCGCAATCGCGCTGTCCTGTACTTACATACTTGCATAAACAGGTAGAGCCCCCCTTCTTACAAGGTTACAGCTCTGCTGTATCTCGTAAGAAACATGTTGGAACCTTCCACTGGAGTATCCAGTCGTTTAGATGATCGCACTCCAAGTAGGGCTCCTTTCTGCATATCTACCCTAAACGATGACACGGTGGTGCCCAGGGATCCAGATTCAGCAAACATAGGTACATGCACAACAGACGGACGGACAGCCAGCAGCTCTTCAGCAAGATCTAAATAAAGTATAAGTTGAAGCCAAATCGAGAACACTACAAAAGAGTTTCTGTTTCACTACCTTACCTACCACCGGGTCCTACCGGAGTTAGAGCACCGTTATCCCCGCCATGGACCCTTCACCTTCAACGAACCCGACCACTGCACCTCTCTTTATACAGTATCCTTCCCTCAGCAGATTGCAGATTACATCCAAGAGCATAATACACTAAGCAAAGTATCAAATATCCCGCACATAACCATGTCCTGCCCCGATTGCTTCACCGGCCACATCCACCCGGGTTCTCCCAAAGGAAACGTCACGACTCTCCACGGCCTGAACGTCTACATCGCCGAACCACCATCCACCCCCGAAGACCACCACATCAGGGGAATCATCATCATCATCCCTGATGCGTTCGGCTGGGAGTTTGTCAATAACCGTGTCCTGGCGGACCATTATGCCGAGAAGGGACGGTTTCGGGTTTATTTGCCTGATTTCATGAAAGGTACTTACTTCCTTCCTGACTTATGAGCGTTCTTCTTCCAATCAGTAGCATGCGGGGTAACGGGCTACAAATTCAATGCAATAATACAATAATGCAATTTAGGAACCGCCGCCCCAGTCTGGATGCTCGATACCATGCGCTCCGTTATGAAAACAGGGAGTCTATATGACTGGCTCGTTAAGCCGTATTTACTTTACTCTCTGTTTTCCCTTTTGATACTTGCAGTAACTAATGAGGTAAAGCTACCACATCGCCAGCGCCATCTACGGCTTTGTACCCTTCCTACTAGCAAACCGCCCCTCGAAATCCTATCCAGTCGTAGAGGCCTTCTTCGCCGCGGTCCGGAAAGCCGAAGGCCGCGACCTCCCCCTCGGCGCAGCCGGGTTCTGCTGGGGCGGGAAGCACACGCTCCTCCTTGCGCATGGGGCGAGTACGACCGTGGAGGGCGGGGCGGAGAAAAGGCTGATCGATGCGGGTTTCACGGGCCATCCTAGTCTCTTGGCGCTTCCGGGGGATATTGAGAAGATCAGCGTGCCTGTTAGTTTTGCGCTTGGGGAGGTGGATAGTTATTTAAATGCGGAGAAGATCGGGGTTATTCAGAAGGTGATGCAGGAGAAGGAAGAAGAGCTGGGTGGTGAAGTGAGAGTCTATATTGGTGCGGGACATGGGTTCTGCATTAGGGCTGATACCGCGCTTGAGGATTCGAGTAGGCAGGCTGGGGAGGCGGAGGATCAGGCGGTTGATTTCTTCAATAGGTGGTTTGCTAGGACTTGAATTTCAGATACCCGAGTTTTGTTTTCATGCAAAGCTAAATTAGGTAACCCTAACCTATGTGTCAGGGATCGTCTGCTGGAGTTGCATGCTCGATGAGTTCTCTGAGTTTGCCGCCTGCTCGCCTGGAAAGAACCTTGTAGGGTCCTTCTTCGACGACGCGGCCTTCCTCTAATACGACGACATTATCTGCGATTTCCATCATGTCTTTCGTGTGTGTTATGATTATGACGGTGAGTCCGGCGCGAGCCGCAACCAGCCTCCGCAAGGTTTCCTTGATGACGACTGCGCTGTTCGGGTCGAGACTCGAGGTCGCTTCATCTAGGACGAGAATCTGCGGCTGACGCACAAGTGCCCGTGCAATAGCTATCCGCTGCGCCTGGCCGCCCGAGAGTCCGACTCCTCCGTCTCCGATAATGGTTTGGTAACCGCCAGGTAGCGAGGATATAAAGTTGTCGATTCCGGCTGCCCGGGCTGCGGCACGGACACTAAGTATTGTGCTGAGTGGAGAGTCGGGTCCTAAGCCGTAGTTGATGTTCTCTTGGGCTGTGCCAGGGAAGATCGTTGGTTGTTGGGAGACTATTGAGACGAGCGAGCGGAGGGAGGGAGTGTGGAGTTTGCGGATATCAACGCCGCCGAGGGATATGGCTGGACGTGAGGAAGGGGGTGTCTCGTAGAGGGACAGGAGTAGTGAGGCTATGGTTGACTTTCCCGACCCAGAACGGCCGACAATGGCTGTGCAAGAACCTCGTGGGATATTGATTGAGATATTCTTTAGCACGGGTGCATCTGGCCGTGAGGGATACCGGAACTTTAGGCGCTCAATTCGTACAGGAGCCGCTTTGGGGATTTTCAAAGTGCCCGAGTGTTCGTGTGAGGAGTGCTTTGGGAGATCCACGAGACGGAAGAGTTTCCTGGCCATTTCGCGCGAGGTGCTAATTTGGGGGACTATAGGGTTAGTTTGCCCCAGAAAGATGGTTGGAGTGACTTACTCCATGTTAAAACTGTGGCTGCATATGATAGACTGAAGAGGATGACTGCAAATACCGACATTATATCTTCCACCGTGAACTCCCCGTACCTTACTAGGGCTGCCCCGTAATAAAATATCAGAGCTATATAAGTAAGTTAGCCTCGGAAATAAAGAAGTACTGATGATTTCCGACTCACCACTGATAAAGAGGACCATACACTCAACTAGTCCATATAGTAGACCAGTGTAAATCGCTTTTCGTAATCCCACATTCAAACAGGCAGATGCAGCCTTCAAATGTTTCCGATGAAAATAAGGCTCTAAAGTTAAACTTCTCACGGTGCGTATCTCAGCGAAAGTCTCGAGAAAGACCTCAGACGTCGCTGTCCTGGCGGCAGTGCATCGCCTATCCCAGATTCCACTCGTCGTCTTGAAGCTTCTTGTGATTGTGTAGATCACCGGACCACACGATAAGGCAACAAGGGTCAATTTCCAGGACATGGCCAAGCTCCAGACGATCGCCATCAACGTCACTGAAGCAGCAATAAGGACGTACTGGCTAAACCGGGTGACTAGAGTTCGGACTTCCTCTCCGCCTTCATTTAGACATGAGCTCAGCCGCGAGGCGCTGTTGTTCTCATCATCAAACCACACCCGGGCCTGATCAAGGACGCTATGGAACGCTTGCCTCCGTAGGGTATCGACCCATGTTTGGCCACAGAGGTCCAGAATGTAATACATCAGGTAGTTGATGAGCGCGTCGCCGATTGCTACCCCAAGGACGGCCAGGGCCCATCTCACATTGTCGTCATCTCGGTTGTAGAACGTGTTGAGCAGTCGGGATAGGAGGTATGAGTATATTGGGGTAGCGCTGGAATGGGCCAGGGTGCATAGGAATGCAAGGAAGAGCAGGAGGCGATGTTTTGGGGGCAGATTCGGCAGGACCGAGCGCATAGCTCTCCGTATTGGCCTCTGAAGATTTCCTGACGGAGGACCTGCTCTGTCACTGCCGCGATTCAACAGTCCCCGATGGATCTTCTTTCGGCGGCGTAAACTGAAGGTATTCGAAGGCGAAGAGCCTCGAATCTGAATCTTTTTGGTCCTCGCACCATCGAGATCGTCCAGAGGAACCTGACTAAGTTCGACAGCTGGGTATTTTCGGGAAAAGGTATCAGCCGGATCTAAGCCGCCACTGCGCCAAGGTGAGCTGGTAGGAAAACCACCTCTAGCATTTGTATAGGAGCTTTTTACATACAAATCTTTGGGGGGCGGCAGAGGCGGCTTATCGTAGAAGCTGTCATCGGAGCACACTGAGGAGGCGTCCGAGAGGTCATCATTGAAGGGGTCTTTCTCGACATAGTCGTGGCGTTCTTGAGATGATGTGCCCATAGGATTGCTTTCTCGAAAGAAGTCCCTCAAATCCGGGCTGTCTCTAAGCTCGCCTTTATAACCGGCTTGTATAACAGAGCCTTGATCTAGAAAGTAAACGAAATCATCATCCTTGATGTGAGTCATGTCATGGGTTATGATAATGGTCGTCTTGCTTTCACGCCACTTGCGAATCGCACTCAATACCATGACACGATTGGCACCGTCCAGGGCACTAGTCGGCTCATCCAATATGAGAACTGGCGTGTCTCGCAATCGGGCTCTTGCAATTGCAACTCGCTGTTTTTGGCCTCCACTTAGTGCGTCGCCTCCTTCGCCAACCAATGTATCAAGACCATGTGGGAGGTTTTCAATGGTGCTTGCGAGCATCGCTAGGGCGATAGATTCCTCCACTTGCTCCTTTCGAACTTCCTCATGGTTGACTCTTCCGAACGCAATGTTTTTAAATATTGATTCATTGAAGAGTACGCTACGTTGCTCGACGTATGTGATGTTATTGCGGATCCAGCTGAGCCCTAGTGTTTGTATAGGATTCCCATCGATGAAAATATCTCCTGACGTCGGCAAATAGAACCGAGTGAGCAGCTGCGCAAGAGTGCTTTTCCCAGATCCGCTTCTTCCAATCACGAATACAGTCGCTCCAGCCGGGAAGAAAAAGCTTGCAGAATCTAAGCTAAGTCGATCGGGCTGATTCGGATATGCAAATGACAGCTGGATGAAATGAGCAGCCTGGTCTAAGGGGGAAGGTCGATGTATCTCACCTTCTTCACCTCGATCTCACCCTCACAATGCCCTGGGTAATGCCCGCCCAGCATCACTTCTGATACAGCGAGTGCTTCTCCATCGTAGAGTGTCTTCTGCAAAGTAGATGCAGCCGCTTTACCCTTCTCTAGCACCACCAGATGCTGCATCAGAGAGTCAATAGACTGTGCAGCTGTAGAACAAGCCCAGAACGTCCTGAGGACATCGCCTGATGAAAGCTTCCCAGACCGCACAAGGATACTACCGTACCAGAATCCTTGTACCATCATACCGAACATCATAAACCGTATGGCAGATATCTGAAGGGCGTTAAGCTTCGCTTGTCTGTAATATTGTTTGGCGGCCTTGTCTAGTCCGCCACTGAACTTGTCCAGCTCAATTTCTTGGGCGTTAAAATACTTCACGGTATCGATCGAAACAACCGCACTGTTGACAACCTTTGAAGCACCCTTGAGTTCCTCTTTTTGAGCTTCAATTGTTGCATTAACTCTGGGAGCAAGAAAGGGAATGATAAGCGAGACGATTGGGATTCCGGCAAGGATGACTAGAGAAAGGTTCCAAGAGGTATAGAAGGCCAGGCCTAGGGAAACCAAAGCACGACAAATATATTGTAGTGCTAGCCCGAGGGACTCCGAAGTAGCCGTTTGCAATTCATGTATCTGGCTAAAAGACGTGAAGGTTAGTCCGGAGTGCCCGAGGAATGATAATGGATTGACATACGTTTGGAGGCAGCCGAGAAAGGTTCGAGTTCCTTCTTGCTGCTCTTCGAAGAACCGTTGATTCTTTTTCAGAAGGCCTTCAAATAGCCTGGTGCGAGCATTCGCGGCCTGTAGTTCCCCGAATGCCACGAAGAAGATGAAGTAGATTCCATTCCAGAACCAGCCAAGCGCGCCCAGGGCGACCATCTGGAGGCAGTGCGATGAGACATTCTTGATCAGCGCTTGCCCGGTGCTCTCTCCACCACCAAACAGAGTGAACTCGTTGAATACACGACCGAGGAGGATAGAGAAGAGTGGGACAGTAAAACTAGCGATGACGGTACAGACGACCCCAGCGATGAGAGTCGGGGCATGTTTTCTTGTCGTGAAGTCAAGTAGCCGTGTACTAAAGAGCTTCCGTAGATAAGATTTCCGAAGTGAAGCCATCATTGGCTAAAATGCAGGCGCAGCCTGTCTTCATTGGGTTTGATGATTCTAGAGTGCTTCTTGGAGAGGGTTGGAGTAGAGCAGAAGAATTATAGAACAAGGTCAACGGCAACACAAACCTGGGGCTCGCTCAATATTTCCAATTATCTTTTTTTGTCTAGACTAGAGAGAAACATATGACCTGCTTCAACTGCATTAGCTCCCAGCACCCAGATTCGGTTATATTGTCACGTTTCATGAAAAAGAGCTCAAAGAGTTGCATTAGTATTGTTCTTGCTCTGCCCTGAGGCTGACTGTGCCCATCCAACGCCACATCAACAAAGAGAACTTCCATACCTATATACATCCGAGTCCTCCTGCCTTCACTTATTCTCCTACAGATTCAGTAGACGGCAAGGAACTACAGTCAGACCAGCAGCGCCACCGGTCTTGCCGATGTCACCATACATGACCACAAGTAGAGAATCGGCTTTTCAGGTCGGCTATCACTGTGTGATTCCTAATTGGTTTGGGCCCATGATCAGAACTCAGCGTGTTGGACTGGGTGCTCTCTAATCTCTAATACCAAGACCCCCCGAGCATGTTCAGTGGAGTTTGAAAGCCGTGTGCGGGGTTATGAACTCGATTTCTTCTTCTGAGCCTCCTCGTAGATCCAATCGTTGAGACCCGCACGGTTTCTGAGTAAGGATGATCCTGATTAGTGCACTGCAGTCGACACCCGGCCAGCTTGGGGGTTTTACCTCGCGATCTCAACGGCGTAGAATTGCATGCGCATTGCTATATCCCGATCAGCCGAGCCGTCCCCCCATAATCCGCCATAACGCCTCTCGCTCCCTCCCCCAGTGCTTACCGAAAATAGTGTTGTCCCTCTCATACTCGGTCTTGGGGCTCGCCCGCAACATTGTCCCGAAGTTGTAGTCGTCAATCTTCTTCTCATACTGGTTCATCCAGTTTCGCCACTTTTCCTTGCCCTCCTTGCTCTTCATAGCATCCTCATCGATTGTGGCGGCGGGGTCAAATTCCGGAAACTCTTTCTTGAAATGTTCATGAATCTCATCATCATATTTCGTCAAACGCAGCTGCGACCCGGGGACTTTTTCGAGAATCGACCAGTACGTCATGAGGTGTTCCACGGCTGCGCGGTGTGAGTATTGCAGAATCTTTGGTTAATATGGGAGGGACATACCCTTGACGGCGAACTGCTTCTCCATCTAGGGGGATCAATCAGTACTCGTCTCTGGTGCCTTGGTGCGACAATACGTACATCTTCCAGGTTCTGCGCCTGCTCGGGATCAAAAGCCTTCGACATCTTGGCGGCTGTAACGAGTTCAAGGGTGAAAAATCAAACAATTTGAGGTAGAGTCGAAGCTGAAGATGGATAGCGACAGGTAGATAGGACCTTGTGAATGATTTGCAGAACCCCGCGAAACAACTGGTGGTTTTTTTGCCGAGAATTTTTGGTGTCCGCCGAACCCCCCGCCGCACTTGACATACACTTACTGTACCCGACGTCATGGCAGGCAGCCTTGGCGGTCAACATTACTGGGACAATAGTACCTATATTTAACACCTACGGAAATATATGAAAGTTGAGGCTCAACCTAAATTTTCAAATCTAGTATATTCTTACACTTCGTTTCAACCAGGTTGACGTCTCGTTGCTTAGATATATACCCAGACCGCCCGAAGGGGTATGCTAATGCTTTAGGATGCAACAGCGCAAACTCCGGTTCCGAACATAACAGACTCATTCATCGCTATCAGAATCAGGTAGTTCTTCAAATCTTCCTTCACGCAGCGCCTGCGTGACAGGGTTCTCGACACCAAGGATACCGTTTGCTTTCGCCCTACTAGGAATTAGCGTCGATCATTTCGTGGGCGGGTGACGGAAATCGGACCTCTCAAAAAGAACGAAGAGTCTTTCTGCTTCCCTCTCCTTCTCTTCTCTCGTCATAGGTGGACCTTCATCCTGCTTCTCTGCATCCCATCTTTGACCGGTAATCGGGTTTACGTTAGGATCAAGGCCTTGGGAGTTGGTAGCAAATGCTTCGCCAGCGGACTTTGGAATATCTATTCCCCGCGAGGCGAGTAGGCCTGCCGCAAATCCATAACCAATGTTCCTCGTCAGGCTCTCCGCGTCCTTACCAGATAGAACAAACATGAGCTCTGAAACCGCAACCTTGAGGTTTGCGTACGGCATAGTCGAGAGTTTAAGGAGTTTCGAGGATAGGGTGTCGGACTGCCCAATTGGCCGACTTCTGTCATTATCATCGGGCAAGAGTAACCATTGCATGTATTTACGGGGACCGTCCGGTGCCAGCTCGTAAATGCTAACTAGAGCATGGAAAAGGGGTATGGCCTTCGTTTCGAGCTCAAGTGCGTCGTATGCCGATACTGCTTGATCCAGAATGTTGATTAACTTATCGACGTTGCAGTTTTGATTGAAAGTGGGGAATAGAGGGTTCGCATCATAGGGCTTTCCCTTTTTGTTCTCGAGGTCAAGTGTCGACAAGCAGTTCAATAACGTGCCGAGCAGACCATCCAGAGGCTTCATAGGAATATCAATTCGGCTGATGATTTTGAAGATATGGGGGATAGACGGAGAGAAAGTATGCGCCAAGTCCTGAAAGAGCTTGGAGACGTTGAATACCAGCTTCAACGTATCGACAAAAGCCAACTCGTCAATCTGTGACAGAGGCTTCCGGCCAGATTTGGGGAATTGTTTCGAGTGTCGTAGAATTTGCTACGCGTGTCAGCATTGTAGCAACAGTCCCACAACGAGAGCCTCACATGATTGATGTTATCTCCCAGAGAATGATTTTTGATTAGATCATCGAAGTCCAGATTAGTGTCATAGGTTGAAAGAAAAAGAATCCGACTGATGACCATTTCGTCCTCGGAAGAATCACACTAGTGGCCAAGTTAGATTTGGACGTGGTGAGGGCTTCAGATCCCCAACCTTGAGCATTTCAGCGAGTTTCCCGCTTCTTCCTGTGTCCACAAATAGCTGACGCATGCTAGATACTAACAGGAGCGCGTTTGCAACACAGCGCAGGGCAGCGCGACGGACGTCTGTTGTCTCTCCGTCGACACCATACTTTGATAGGATATTGATACCCTATGGGAATGTCAGACTTCAGACTAGCACTTAATACGAACCCAAAAGTTTTGGTACCCTTTCTGAGTAGATAGGTCCGGCATTATCGGGGTTGGTGCCATGTTGCCTTAGCTGTAGGAGGGTCTGGGTTCTCTCTGAAATGCGGCTTAGCATTCTCTTTAGGCAAAAGTTTGGAAAACAACCTACGTGAAGTGTTCAAGGATTTATCTTGCAGATCACCTTCGAGGGTATCTAGAAGCTCAGTGACTTTTCGCAGTTTGCCTTGTTCTGCTGTTAGCGTCGGTGCGAACGCTGATGTTGCAGTGGCTCGCGCTATACCTGCACCCTGAAGGACATGAAACTCCATATTAACCTTAAAAAGTCCGCAGCCTAGCAGTAATTCATGCACACCCTAATTTAGTGCCTAGGTATGTTGAACGTCAGCAGCGGGATGTCCCTTAAGGTGTCGGTCTAATTGAGGCTTGTGGCTGGCGCAGGAAAGCTGTTCTGTTCTTATGGTTAAGAGACAACGGCCAAATGCAAAAGGAGTCTTGGAAAATATGAAGAGTCTATCCAAGCTGAGTCTGACAGGAGAAATTATATCAAGGAACAAAGAGATGAAACTTGATCTGTGCCCTGGAGGCGTCTCATTGTCCCGTCCGACTTCTTTTTGAGTGGCATCCATAGAATACGGAACCCCACTCAGCCGCTTTCTCCGCACGTGGCCTGAATCTTGCCTGAACTGCAAGGCTGAAACCCTGCAGCTTTAGGGTATTTAGGCCTCAGGCATCAAGCGCGCCACGGCCACTTTACGCGTGGGCGCGTCGTCTTGAAAGTGTGGCTTGGCGTCTCTCCAGCTGAGATCTCGAATTCGACTTTCAAGATTCTCGAGCACTCCTACAATCCGGTCCGGGACAGATGGTCTGAGTCCGTGTTCGGAAATTGGCTGTATCGAGATGGTCCTTCTCCTACAGGCTCTCCTTGCTTCAGTCTCCCTGTCTTGAAATATGTTAGAAGTTGCCGGTCCTTTGTCTGCTCGTCCGCCGACTCCACCAAGGACTGCGACTCATACGCTGTCTGAGCAAGATCGGATGGGTGACTCGCCGGTCATCATACAGACGCCTGTGGACTCTCCGTTTCTGGCGAACGGATCTACCGATGCGCCTTCCAGTCGCCATTCCAAGCGCGTGAACTTTTCGCCATGGCCAAATTATATCAAACCTCCGTCGTTCACCAACACGAAATCGAAAGCCCTCCTTCCCTCGAACGATTCCAAACCGGCCAGATCTATACTTAAATCCACGAACTCGCCTGGTCCTGTTACGTCAACAGAGATTTTACCATACACGCCGGAGACATTCGTGATGCTGTTGGAGTCCGTCACTCAGCAATTGGCTGGAGAGTCAACCAGCTCCAGGGTTGATGCTTATATGCAGTTTTTTGGTGCTTTAAGGGCATACGAGAGACTACCGACGGAAGAGGAGATTATTCAGAAGTTAGGGCTGATCACCCAGTTCATTCAACGGGATATCAGCCGCGATCTGACAAAGGGTGGGCCATTGGATATCAACCTTGTCACTCAAGCATTGAAGCTTTCCGTGGTGCTCGTTTGGCACCCTCAGATCTCTACGCAATTGCCTGATGAATTCAAACTTTTCCTAATTGAGCACTCCGTGAGCTGTCTCGAGGAGGGCAAACTGCCGAAGTCTGTCATGAACCACTACCTTTCTGTATTGTCGACTCAAAGGTTTCAAACCAAGGTTATCACCAATGCTCGAATGACTCGAATTCTGACAATGCTGGATGGGCTTTCGGAGAAAGTTAAAGGGAACGCCGTGGTTTCTCAGCGATTAGTGATCTACGAGCGCTTATTCGAGCTCTCTAAGTCAGCATTCATTTCCCAGCCTGCCTTGTGGATGGACCATCTGATATCTGGCTTGCTCCATCAGTTCAAAGACATCAGATTGAAGGCGATCACACTAGGATTCAATGCCTACATGGCGTCGGGTTCTAATCCGGCCTTGTCCAAAGCACTTCGTGATATATTCGACCGCCCGCTCCCAAACAAAAGGAAGATGGTCTCAGAGATATGCGAGCGCATGTCGAGAATGATGGCGAATCCCGAAACCGGTGAGCATGTCCCGCAGATTTGGGGTGTTATAACTCTTCTGCTGCGAAGCAAACGTTTCAACATCGACCAATGGCCGCATTTTAAGGAATGGGTACTGGTTCTTCAGAAATGTTTCAATTGCAGTGACCCGGATATTAAGTCGAAAGCCTTCGGCAACTGGAATAGGTTTATGCTAGTCGTTAACATCAGTGAGACCACCACTCGGTCATTACTAAGGATGCTGAGCAAGCCAATACTGTCGCAGTTCGACCGGAAGAAGCAAGAGAAGCAAGGCGCGCAGCCTAGTCAACTGGTGGTTGCGAGTTACTACAACCTGCTCTACTACGCGTTTCGTCCCGATGCGTCTCATCAGCAGCTCGATGTCGTTTGGGAAGAGTACATTGCCTCACCGTCTTCGAAAACATTTGCTTTCGTGTCTAGCCTGAGCGACAAACTTGCCCACGCCCTGTCGAATATGCTCTGGAATTCGCACTCGCTCAAAGCCTGGACGGACAACCGGGTGAATGAGCCGAAAAGAATAGTTGCAGAGGAATTGCCTCTCGTGGATTGCAAGTGGGTGCGATCGAGGATTTTTGGTGTTCTGAAGGTTTTTGAGGACCTTTTCAAGTCATCCGTCTGGGGCTCAGAGATGGAAAAATCAAATATTGCCGGAGCATGGATCAGTCTATCGCATGCTCTGGCATTCGCAGCAAGCAAGGAGATAACCCCCTCCCCGGAGTCAATGCAAGCCGTAGCCCATGTGTTGGGCCTCCTCCAACGGCTTTGGAACGCGGCCCCTTCGTCGCTCAATGCTCTCCAAGATGACTCGATGGATACGTTCTTTGATCGGTTCAGGTTTCTGGCCAACACCATGATTGTAGCTTTGGGCAACATTTCTTTTACGGAAAAGCTGCTTCTGAAGACCGCGGATTTAACGTACCACGTTACGAATACGCCTACAAATCGTCATTCTAAGTCGAATAACAATCCGGATAGTCCGCTTCTGCACTTACTCCGACTGGTCATCGATGACCCACTAATTTCGGAGCCCACCACTTCATATTCCTCTCTGATAGACAGAATTGTCGAAGCAGCATGCCATGGAAGGGTTACGCGGGGCTCGCGGCTTGATGTTTTACGACAATGCGCAGACTTGTGCCCTAGTGGGCATCAGGTCAACTTCACCTTCATTGTTTGGAAGTCAACGGCTCGACTAGTTGCAGATTGTCTCGGCTCATTTCCTCCTGAAACAGCCCGCGAACGCGACGGCTCTGTTTCCCGTGACTATGAGAATGTAGTCAACGTTCTCTCCAAGGGGTTGATGTTTCCAGACAGTTCTTCGGCCTGGAATCGACTTTTGAGTGCATTTATTAGTGCTCTGAGGGCTGAAAGAGGAGACCATGCTGTTATGACAACGGTGCTGGAACCTCTTGCCGCTTCCATGATGGGTCTTGACGTTCCCAATGCCTACCACCCTGCTACCACGATTCTCAACCATTCATTAACGCTGTTTTCTCCCAATTCTGAGAACGCCGCTTCTCTGCCCTCTGGCTTAGTTGAACTAGCCCGTCGAATCCTCCGTGATTCTTACGAGCAGCTTGAGCAGACCGAACTGAACACTGCCGCTGTTTTCATTGAGTCAATCGTGGCTTCACTCGGTTCAGGGACCACTGCTTCTCGGTCTCTTCTTCTTGACAAGCTACAAGAACCAATCAGTCTTTATTTCAAGGATGCATCTGGCAAAGTAGCTGGAGGGGATAGCGTCGAGAGTAGTAGCATTTTGACTGCTGTAAGTGCATGAAGTAAAAGTCTCGCATAAGTTCTAACTGGGAATAGTACCGCGCACTTGCGACAGCTGTCCTGAATATCCTCCAACTTTTGCCTTACGACGCTATGACTCTACTGATGTTCGAGCGTATTATTTGTGCCGGTCTAGTATCAGCACACACATCCACAGCAGATCAATTTGGCGATTTTTGGTGTTCTACGTTTGGAACTAAGCATCTATACCACCCACCTACCATATCCCAAGCGCTGCGACAGCGTGAAGCTCGAATAAGTACGCAGGCAGCCAAACCGTCTATTGTGGACGACCCGTGTCCGCCACAGTGGGACTTGATGACAGATTCCAATAAGAGCAGAATATCCAACAATATTGCCACGGAGACTACCAGCATCATATCGAAGGATATGTCAGTTAAGTCGCGGATCGCTTTCATTCTTGATCCTCCAGCATCTCATTCTACCCGCCATGACTCCTCGCCTGTCACGAACGGCCCTGAAACCGCAGCCCCAGCTTCACAGCAGACGGGAAAGCCGTCGGAACCACCTCAGGATCCAGCTGAAACTGTGCTCAATGACACTTCGGTTAGGGAGGATTCCGTCGATTCGCTACCCAAAGACACAGCCCGGCATAGGGAGGTTTTCTCGATAATTGATAACCTTCGATCATCTTCCCCTCCTACTGATACCCCAAGAAAATTTGGCTTGGTGACGCCTCCTCGCGTGCATGCTCTAAGGCATGATTGCGGAACGGAAACTCCAGAGACGCCTACAATACCAGCCGTGAATGCGGACAATGAAGATGGATTCCTTGGTTCGTCTCCCACCCCTGCCATCAGAGGTCGGGCACACTCAGTAGGATCTGCGATAGCCTCATCGTTGGCTACCGCCGGCTCCATGGAGCTTGATCCGCCTTCCTCACCTCCTGAGCTCGAGCCACGGGGTGCGGATTCTGATAATATGCCAACGTCGCAAAATTCAACTCCCAGAAACCGGGTTGGGAAGAACAAGAGAAGGAGGAATAAAACCAGGCGATCCAGGCTTTCTGGCAAAGAAGACGTCAATTTAGATCTGCCGCAAAAACAGCCGACCGAACCCAGCGGCGAGAGCGCTGTGCAGAGTCTGAGAAGCCGGCTTCGGTCGGCAACCGATACCATATCGGCAAACAATGAAGATGCTGCGGACGAGCAAACGCAGGCAAAGACAAATTCCAATGATGCCCCTCACGAATCTGCGGAGTCTGCTTCTGAACCTGAAGTCCCTGAGAAGCCACAACCCGATCCACCTTCGGAACGCGCTGACACCGTGGAATCAGACACGGATACTCAAGTCATGTCTCAGCTGGAGCAAGACCTAGTGTCTGCTGCAGATTTTGGCGGCAGCGCGGCTGATAGAGAAATCATAGCTTCAGCAGATCAAGTCCTGGCCACACGCAAGCGGAAGCGGGAGCAGGAGGAAGATGCCCGGACGCCCTCACAAGCTAGCAGCGAGCGACGCCGTTCATCAAGACTTTCTACCACAGCCCCCACAACGGATGCCGAAGGAATCCAGACTTCTCGTTCTAAGAAACAGAAACTCGCAGCCGTCGCCCACAAGACTCTGTCCTCCCCTCCAGGTTCAGCTGCGAAGAAGGGTAAGCATGGGCCAGTTACCCCCAAACCGTCGCCCAAGCATGAGCAAGCCAAGAAAGAAAAAGTCGACAGGACGCCATCGTCGGCACAGAAGCCTTCCCAAAACCGTCGGTCATTCCGAATTAGTGGTCATGGAGCGCCCGATATACCGGAAGACAACGCTGCGTCGAAGAGATCGCCCCGGCCAAGTAGTTCGCGCAAGCAGAACAAAAAACAGAAGAAAGACACGGTAGAGGGCTCGCTGTCCCAGCGCTCAGCAGGAAGCCCCGCGACTCCACTGGACGAGATCGCTGCCGCGAGAGAAGGTGCTGCTGACATTCCTAACGAAGACCATGGACCGTTACCTACAGGGGATATTTCCGAGCAGCATCTGGAAGCACAGATTTCTCCTGAACCAAGTCAGGCGCGGAACCAGGCAGGCGAAGTTGAACAGGCAGGAGAACCAATCGAAGTCCTCATGGAAGAAGTCCAGGGAACAGTCGAAACTGTGGCCGCGCCTGGATCGAATCCTCTCACTCCCCTCAAAACGCAAACCGAAAAGCCAACGGAGACTCCAGCGGCCTGCACAACGCCGGCCCCAGAACCGGCTCCGGCACCAAAACCTCAACAGGAGGACAAAGAAACGGAGCCCGAACCGAAACCACAATCCAACTCGGACACCGGGATAACCACATCCCTCCGCACCCTCCTCGATCAGGTCAAAATCGCTTCTTTGGACCGAGATACAGTGAAGGAGATGGACGATCTCCTTTTCGACCTCCGAGTCGAGATGCACGAGGCTCTACGACGACATCGCGACGCTACCGCCCCGGCAAACCAGTAAATGTGCCTGACGTTTTATACCTCCACCAGAACGAAGAAAGTAAAAAAAGGGAAAAACCAAGAGAGCTTTTGCATAGCGTCGGCGTTCATTATCGTTTGCACTACTCATCGTTGATTTGATTTATGATTTTCAGTCTAGAATACCAAGTTGTTGCAGAGAAGGGCAAGGACGAAGATTCGACGGTTTCCAACCTAATTATCCTGATACTCTGTCTCTCTGGCTTTGTTCTGCCTTTGTCTTGTTTTCCTCCTTTCCATTGCGTACTGTCCGGATGATTATCTTGGTATCATTGTTCTGGCTGTATCAGTTATTTAGACCCGTGATTAGCCTATCAGCATCAATACTATGACGGTATCTACCCTAACCACTCCCCGGCCAGTTCGTACTTCATTAGTACCTGTCTACTCCCGAGTAGGTAAGGTAGCTCAGGCACGAACCTCCTCGGCTCAAGCGCATACTATATTAGCCTCGTGACCCGTGACACCCTACGAGCGCCCATGCATGGGCATGCGTGCATGCATGGCGTCCCCCGGAATCCCTGCCACTCTGCCATAGCACGAACTTCCGAAGTCCAGAACTACGACAGACACAGGGCTATGGCGTAGCAGCTAGATCGTAGTGCTCTCTGAGCCGACAAACACTAAGAGTCTTGGCCGGGATATCTGTGAGAGATACGAGCTTACGAAGGCATCCTGAAGACCAGACCCAACCGCCAAGGGAATCATTCCGGCATCCATCAAAGAGTCCTAGATATCTATCTGCCTTATTCCACAGTATATTGAAATTAAATAATATGTGCCGACATGTATATGTACCATAACCGTGCCATATCACACCGCATTGGAGGACCAAGCCTACATCGACTCGTACTTGCTTACCCTACCACTCGATAACTCAACTTCTTCCTCCCGAGTCTGGCCGCACCCCCTGTTCATTTCCATTTTCATTCCAGGAAGGTGCCTAAATAATTGGATCTTTATCTCAATAACTTAGAGCCTTCACTACGTACTCGTACCACCTAAGGTACTCGGCTACTACTTACTAGTAGTACTACTACGCCATATCTATCCCTCCTTAATACTCAGTACTCGTAGGTGCCAATAGAGAATACTACTTACTACCTACGGAGTACAGATGTATCATCGCCGTGACAACATGACCACAGCGACACAACTTGCAGAGCACAGGTGAAGCCAGCTCCGTTTCCAACCCTCTTCATCTGGAAGAAACAAACCTACTGTACCAGGGTTCCACAACCCAATACCATACCATACCATACAAGTACAGTGCGCAGTTTCCCACTCAGGCTCAGGTCTTCAGATCAGGAGTATGACCAAAGCGTACTTACAGCAGTACATAAGGTACACCTCAGTATCTAATGCCTCCTCCAGCCGGCGTACGGAGTCCAGCAGACGCGCACAGACGGATCCGAACCCAACCCAAAACGTAATAATAATCATCCAGGTCAGACCAGTCACCATGAAGAGAGAGAGAGAGAGAGAGAGAGAGAGAGAGAGCACTGTCAGATTATTATTGCAACCCTGGCGCAACGCCCATCTGCACGCCAACGCAGGCCAAGCGCATCCAGAAACATTCTAGGAAGGAAGGTCCGGGGTCGGTCGGGTCCCAGTGTGGCGCTGGCCCGGGGACCTCCACGCCCAGGGCCCCAGGCGGCAAACGGGCAAGCGCCAAGGGTCCAAGCCTTGGCGCTTGGGACGTTTTCTAGGGTGGGGCGGAGGAAGATTCCTATTGCGGTCTAGTACAGTGGTGCGGGAGGGAAGAAAGTTGAGGTGGTGGAAATTGAGTTTTGAGTTTTGAGCCACTGGGAACGGTCGAGTCCGTCTAGGCGCGACGGGAGCTTTGCTGTGGCTGCACTGCAGCGAGAATCGGACTCGGAAATGGGGACTTTTGTAATGCGATCGTGTAACTACTGCGTAAGTAAGTAGGTTTGTACTAATTATTATTTATCTCGTGCGGGATGACGACCCGACCGGGGCGAGATGAGACCGATTGGGTTTGCGAACTTCCGAGGCTAGGCAACTACGTAGTAGTACCTAGGTACCAGGTCACACGACAGGCACGGCGGCTGGTCTGGTTGGGTTGCGGATTTGCCATCGCCACGGACTGGGTTCTGTTGGTGAGATTTTGGCTAGGTTACTACTTACTATGCAGCACTATCTGCTTTGCAGGAGACATGGGTGATGAGATTGGATATTGGTGGGGCTTCAGAGCTGCAAGGGGGCTACGATGACAGATGAATGAATCTAGACGTGTAAGACTGCGCAGGGTAGACAAGAAGCAGGCTAGATTATGTATGTTATAGTGGTATGTACGACTTCGGTAAAGATGTACTAATCAAATACGTGCGCGCCCACATCTATTCTCATACTGTTCAAGAACTTCGAGAGTAGAAAAAAGAAAAAGCGGGGTTTGAAAACTAGAAAGCGAAGGAGAGCATACGCCTCCATTTAGGCAGGGCGGCATATTTCGCGCGCTCGGCGTTGATGTAGTCCCAGTCATGCTCGCGACGGCCGGTGTCGACGTCAATCTGCGAGGTGCGGAGCCAACCCTGGCGCTTCCAGATGTAACCAACGGCCCAGAAAAAGAGCACGACAGGGAGAGCAAGGTAGCTCTTGAAGAAACCTTCTGCGCCGTTGATACCACCGCCCGGGGGTGCGATAGCAACGAAGAACTGCGGAGCCATTAGCCATGGATGTGAGAAGAAAGAAGGGATTGTGGACGAACCTGAGCAGCCAAGACAATGAATACCAGGAAGAGACCGAGGTAAGAGCCGTAGACACCACCGATGGCTTTGAAGGGGATTTCATCGAGGGTGTGGCCATTATAAGCCCAGGCCTTGCGGAAACGGATGTGGGCCAAGCAGATAGAGCCCCAGGTGAAGAGAGCAGCGAGACCGGACAAGGCCTGGAGCCAGGCAAAGACTTCCTCACCGGAGGCATCCACGTTGACGTAGCCGAGCACACCGAAGAGGATAATGATCAGCACAGACCAGAGAGGGCGGCCGGAGCGGTCAACATAGGTGAAGAACTTGGGAGCATAGCCCTGCTCAGCCAGCGCGGTGAGCGTACGCGAAGCACCAAAGACACCAGAGACACCGATTGAGAGGACGGAAACGAGGATGATAACGTTCATGAAGTCGTCGTAGCCAGGTAGCTTCGCGTCGTTAGCAAGGAGCACGAAGGGCGAAGCTTGTGTATCAATCAGACCCCCGCTACCAAGCAGGCGTTCGTCATCCGAGCGGACCAGGAGACCGACAAAGAACAGGCCGACGATGTAGAACCTACGCCCTGTTAGCACTCAAGCTACTCAAAAATCACGAAGGGAGATAGTAAGAATCGGACAACGTACAGAGTGATACGCCAGAACACCTGCTTGATAGCTCCGGGTAGGGATTTGGTAGGGTTCTCGGACTCGGCCGCAGCCAGACCAACGAGCTCCGTTCCACTGAAGGAGAAAGCAGCAGTGACGAAGACGGCGCAGAAGCCCTTGAAGCCGTTTCGGAAAGCGCCTGGGTCGTACCAGTTACGAGCACCATAGTATTCATCGAACTTTCCGCCCTTTGGCCCACCACCACAGACGAGCACCAAGGCGATGAACATGAAGACGATGATCGCGCCGAGCTTGAGACACGAAGACCAGAATTCTTCCTCGGCATATCCAAGAGAGCCAAAGATGTTAACCAGGATGATAGCGACCATGAAGACGGTAATCCAGACAGCAACACTGATATCGACTTGCCAGTACTCTATAGTTAAACCGGCAACAGTCAATTCAAGCGGGACGATGATGGCCCATTGGAAGACGTAGTTCCAGCCCATGGCGAAACCCCAGGAAGGGTCAATGAAGCGAGTCGAGTAAGTGTAGAAACCACCTGAGATGGGATACATCATGGCCAATTCACCCAAAGCGTAGACTAATCGATCAGCAATGGTGGGGGGATGGTGTAGCAACAGCTGGGGACTTACCGACGTTGAAGATCATGATACCGATGATCAGGAAATCCAGCAACAAAGAACCGGGGCCCTGTTCCGCGATTGTCAGAGGCTGGCACAACTGAGATTCTTTCAGCGACTTACTCCAGTTCTGAGGGCACTCCCAGAACCGACGAAGAAACCAGCACCAATGGAACCTCCAATGGCAATCATATGCATATGGCGGGTCTTCATGTTCCGCTTGAGTTCAACATGGTGGGCAGGACGGCGCTGGAAGGACCTGAAACTCAGACCAGCGCGAGTCCAGAAGTCCTCCTGCTCGTAGCTCTGGATCTGACCATCCTGAACGTAGGCCGGTGGTGGGGCAGCAGTGGCCTCGACGTCGTGAAGGCCCTTCTTGGGTTCTTCAACGCCCATGTTGCTGAAGACAATGGCAATTACGCGGCGGATGGAATGGGAGAAGAGAGGGATGGGGAGGAGAGGGGAGGGGAAAGAGGAAGGGACGAGGGCGCGATCGCGCTTTAATAAAAAAAAAAAAGGGAAGAAGAAGAAGAGAAGCCGGTATCAGGGACCACTCCCTCCCAAGTGAAGGAGGCGTTCGAAAGAAGTCGGGCGAATCATGATAAGCAAAGGGTCTGGACTTGTCCGCATTGAGATAGAGACGGGGAAGCCGAGAAGCTGAGGTCGCATTCATATCTGCCCATAGAAGTCAGCCACGGATTGGGCAACGGGCTTCCTCGCCACGCGATTGGGGGCCAAGACTGGCAGTTACAATCTCTGGTTTAACCGGGGTTGTCCACGAGCTGAGAAAGTTCATGAGAGTTCACCAGAGTCTGGGGTAGTGAACCTTGGACACCATGCCACGGATCCCAGCTTCTGGAAGACATCTACGCATCATTGATTAGTCGACTAGCGACCTGATCGTCAAACAGAATGCTTTACAGGGGCCGATGCAAGACTGCGACTCAGAAAGAGGTGTGATCAGCCAGTTGTCACACCATGTGTGAAGCGATAGAGGACTCGAGAATAGTCTAAGAGTAATAATATGGATAATATGAATGATGACGGGAACGAGATAAGTGGAAGTGGATAACTCCGCAGTGGGAGAAAGTGGAGATTTGCCCAGTTGAGTGAGATTTGGCCTCGGGATGAAGGGGACGGATAAGGTATCATGATTAAGTTGCTGTAATGGATTTACCGCAATAGATTACGCCAAGATTGATAGGAGCCTTATCCACCAATCAAGGCCCTCCGCAACCGGCTACCCGCGGGTCCTCGGTAAGATACGTACGGCTGGTAAGCTTGGACTCTTCTAGCGGATGTAACATCGTGATCTGGGGTTCTCCACCAAGCAAGATAAGGGATTCCAGTCTGACATTCATTAGGTAGGTCCTATTATTGAGCCGTCGTCCACCTAACGTAGATGTCATATTGGAATCAGAGAATAATAACCTCACTTGGGAATCATCTGTAAGGAAGGCTCTATCAGGCAGTTCCTGTACAGTACTACTCTAGGCAACCGATGCAGGTGAACGGTCTTGGTGCGGGGGGCCAAGGTTCTTGTCGGGAGGCACGAGACTCAGGATGCTTCTCTTCCTGTTCACCACCATCATCAACCTCACGAGAATCATGCAAACTACTCATCTAGTAGTGGTATCATGTCTAATGTCTAATTAATCACTTTTGTCTAGTTCCACAACATTATTGCTATCATCCTTCCCACTGGTTCCAGTCACACTAAGTATACAGTAGCGTCTGGCCATGTCACAGGAAGACAAACCTTCCGGGGCCACCCTCGGCTACCTGGCCCCCATCTGCGTCGCCGTCCTTTTCGTCTTTGTCTGGTAGAATCCCTCTCTTCTGTACTCATTCCATCAAACTCATCTGAACAGCATTCGATATAGGCTCGTCTTCGGTACACGAAACCGCTCTAGCCACCCCGGTCCCCTCGGCGATCCCGGAAGCTGGCCCCTGGGGGTACCCCACGCCGTTTTAACCTCCAACGATCTTGATGCAAGATTCCCTCTGACCAAATATAGCACTTGGGCGTTGGTCCACAAGACGCAACGGTCCAAAGAGGCCGAGGTCGATTCTGAGACCAGCCAAGCGCCAATCTCCCCGTCAATCCGCTACCTTGACGCCGAAGAGAAGGCAATTGGAGGATGCGTTGCAAAGGAAGAGGCCGACGCTCAGATGGAGTGTGCGATCTGCATGGAATGCTTCGATGATGATGCTTCCATTCGGGCCCTGACCTGTAGTCATATCTTCCATACCGCCTGTATCGATCCATGGTTCACCAAGCGCCAGGCTCGCTGTCCACTGTGCAAGACCTGCTATCCTCCCCATCCTGATCCATCCGGGGGACTCAGGCGTCCGCCAGCCGTAATACTCAGGAACCAGATCTTTCCGCGTGTGCTCTGACTGAGCGTCGAACTGCTTTAGCACTGGTATTGTTGGACTCGAACTATACTGCCTCTGCCGCGGCCCTCGACGACTGAGCTTTTCACTCACCCTGAATACCCGCTCCTTCTGTCACTCTCCTCACTTCAAGTTCATGGCGCAATTGAACGCCCTCGAAGCAGGGTTCGGCCTTTGTGGCTTGTGGGTCGCGGGGTGCTTCAGCATGTCTTGATGAACCCTTGTTTGGCTGCTCGGCCTGCACACGTTCAAGTCACTTCTGCGCTGCCTTGCGGGGGAACCAACGTGCTTCTACAGAAGTGTCCATAGTGCACTCCTCAGCTTTGGATTAGCGAATCTCAAACCTGCTGTTTATGTGCGGGGGCGTGGCCGTAATCCGCCGGGTCCTATAGCTCGTCGCGCAGTGAGAAGAGACTCGGGTCAGGACGATGAAACGGGTATTGATGATGTGGACGAGTCAGCGTGTATTCACATGGAAGCAAAACGACATGATTTACCAACAGGACTGCCGCTATGTACTCTTAGAACGGAGTACGTGGATGTTCTTCAAAGCGCTCCACATACATACAGTCGCCTTATCGACCCAATCGCAATTGCTCATGACGATCTCCCAGTGAGCTGTTTAGCTCTCTCAAAGAAGCCCATCCTACATCCCGCAGAATATAGGCGACTCCGCAAGAAGCTGACGCGGAGTGAGCGGACACAGTCCCATATCGCCGGCGCCATTGCGCACAACCAGCAATCCAATTGGGATTGATATATCACGGCACTAAGATGCATCCTAGAGCGGGATAAATTGGCTTCGAAGCGTCCGGGTTTAACAAGCCGCATCTTTACTGATGTGGGGCTTCTGAAGCGTCTATCAATCATCAAACATAAGGTTTCCGGCCGACAATCCCTGGTGCAACAGGTGCAAGGGGCTCTGCAAGGGGCTCCCCTCGCCACGCTGACCGCGGCTGCGGCCTCAAAAAGCAGCACATACTGCGACTGAACAGTGAAGATCGTCACAGTACTCGCAACTGAGCACATACCTACCGGATTACTTAAAACATGCCATTCCATCATCTGTCTTTTGCTCACTGGGGCCAGGGGTTGCAAAACAAACAGGGCTGCCCGTGTTTTAAGCAAAACGTGCCACTTTGACCGACTTACCTTTCACTATTTATTTCCTTGAATTCTTGGTGTAACCCTGGCAGCGCGGGTCTCCTTTTCAAAGCCGGGCTTCAAGCGCCTATTTTTTGTGTATCACCTCAATTTCGAGAGTCTGCCCAAAGCCCAAGCCATACTTTCTCATTTCGACCTTTGAACTCCGAAAGTCCATTTCCTAGCTTGTCCTGCATATCGATGACGTGAGACCATCTGCACTGCACAGTAGTCAAGATTGACAAGGCCAGAAAAGCCTAAGTCACCTAATGATTTCGTGACGCATGCTTATCTTCTTGCAGTTATGTTTCGCTTTCTTATTCGCAGTACCCTTGAGTTTGCGTTTCTGTACGACCCTGTTGTCGGTCTTCAAACAGCGGTCAGACTCCAAGTGTCGCCACGAGGTCGACTCCAAGTCCATGTTGCTGGTCTTCTTATCGTCAGTTCACCCAGTTGGAGTCCTCTCTAGTGTTTCTTCTTACGCGTCTCAAGATTTTTATACCCAGACGCTATATTGTTTGATGATACCCCTGTCTTTCTATATATCACATGTACATGACGCTGTTTTCTGTTCAAGTCATCACAATCTGAAGAACTCAGCTATACTCTCTGACTCCGTACATGGCACTTGGAGTCTACTCCACCAGTCTCTTGAAGCGCAGACTCGGACTCGACTCAGCATAGGTTTCTCGCAATGCATTGTAAGTGTGACATCTTTTCTGGCCGCAGCCTGTAAAACCTGCTTGAAGCGGGA
The DNA here is from genome assembly GCA_025688805.1 of Aspergillus egyptiacus. Classification (NCBI taxonomy): domain Eukaryota; kingdom Fungi; phylum Ascomycota; class Eurotiomycetes; order Eurotiales; family Aspergillaceae; genus Aspergillus; species Aspergillus egyptiacus. The sequence goes on along the minus strand of MU628539.1, from coordinate 34,333 downwards.
GAATTCAATTATCCCATCAACCCGTAGACCTCGTTCCTACCTACCAGTTCGCCTACCTACATAACCCACCATGCCAGAAAGCCTGTCCCAGAATCGCAGTAGATTTCCGCTTCGTCGCAGTCACCTCTCTACTCGCCACCGTGCCAAGTAATCTTCGTATCGCACCGCATGACATCCCCTTCCAAGCGTGTTCCATACATATAATATGACGTATGTACTGATTCTGATTCGCGAGGACAGAGAACGTGGTGGCCATATGGATGCCATTCCCTTGCTTGTCCTTGAGTGAAGGGGAGTGGAGGGGGAAAATAAAATAAAAATAATAATAAAATAATAATAATAATAATAATTACATACACTTAATACGGCCAGAGGTGCGGTTCAAGGCCTACCTAGTATAAACCACACCTTGCAAACTATATAATAGAGTAATGCTCATATAACCTAGTGTTTCCTTCCTGGTTACCAAAAGAGCCATTGAGAAGATACAGTAGCTCCTTGGGCTGTCGGTAGTGGATTTTTGTATTGCAAGCTAGAAGCTACCTTATTGCTACCTAGAGGCCGAGACAATGCGCCATGTAACTCCGGCATCATGATTAAGGTTGTTCATAGGAATATATACCCACGCAAAACGGGTTCTCATTTATAAGTCCCACGGGCACTATATTACTCTACTAGCTGGGTAGTTTTTTATAATGGACAGGTTTTCGTATGCCCTTTTATCGAAAGGACAATCGGAAGTGAGCAATCCAAGTGTGTCTATCTCAGTTATATGTCTTGGTGCTAGCAGCAGGGCATTTGTGAACAACATTTGATGATAAGCGTTATTCACTTTATCCAAAACCCTAGTTGCTCAAGAGACGACCCGGATAGCTTGCCCACCCTCCCAGCTCTCACCCGCCTCGAGTACCTGCCACCCCGAGACAGCCCCGGCCTCCACGCAAATCATCTTCTTATATCCCTCATCCGGGCTGAAGTCGCCCATTCCCTTAGCCTTCTCGATCCACGGATTCCACACCACTGCGTCATTTAATCCTTCACGCGTAATACTAAGCCGGTCACTGCCGGAGGCGGAGACCGTAATCGGCGCCGCGGGTTCAAGGCCCTTGTATACGCGGTCTGTCTCAGATGTGATCGCAATCTCGGCGGAGTCTTCAGTATGCTCAGATGCGTTTGCGGTTTTGTCGACGTAGGATTTCCCTTGGAGCCCTTTTACCCTTACAGTTGAGATATCCTGTCGCAGCACTCAATCAGCAACCCCCCATAACATGGTAACCCGGGAAGGACGGTAGTGGTCGGGGGACAAACCTCAACAGCAAAGTACGTATGCAGCAGAACCTGGAACTCAAAGTTCTCCTTCCCTTGATTCTGCACCTGGAGAGACGTCGCCAGGCTCTCCCGGGAGAGGGTAACGCTGTATACGAGCCCGAATTCGTAGGGCCATTTCTGTCGGAAATCTGAAGATATCATGGAAGCCGAAAGACCGAAATCAAGCTTTACGGCGTCGTCGGATTTCATAGAGGTGGATTCGGAGGAGGACTTGCCGAGGAATTCCCAAAGAGAGTTGCGGGCGAAGCCGTGTTGGGGGAGCGGGGATGTGCTGTGGTTTTTGGGCGGGGGGCCGAAGACCTTTTCGCATTTATCTTGTTAGTTTATGCCATCTTCAATATCACACCAGAAATCCCGGTTCGGGCAGTCAGAAGAAATCAGGAAGCAAAGGAGAGGAAGTACCGGGAAAACAAGAGGAATTCCACCTCTGATTGGCTTTGAGCCGTCCAGAACAGCAGATTCACTCAGCCATAGCTGCTCTGCACCGTTTGCAAGCTTCCATGAGGTCACAGTTGCGCCGTTGAGGTTGACTGTTACGGATTCGCCGGTGGGGAGGGTGGCTTGGACCGTGCTGTTCTGCAGGGAGATTGTAGGTTGTTGTGGGGGAGCGGCGGTAACATTCAGGGCAGAGGGCTTCTTGGAGCGGTCCATTTTGGGTTGACCGAGTCGGTGATGAGTTTAATGGGATGGGAGATACGTAGGTAAGAAAGGAGAGGATGGGAGTTGAAGTGTATGAGGTGAGCTTGAGGAGAAGATGGCGGGGCTGGTGAGTGTTCCATAGCGTCACGTCACTCAAACCGATCGTTTGCGGATAGTGGGGCAACGGCTCGGTTCGAGATCTATACAACTGACAAACAGATATATACAACAGACCACAGTAGACTCCTTATCCAGGCCAATGGTTATGAATTAATATCTGGGGCTACAATTTTCAATACGTCAATCCTTTGCGGCCTGGGCCCCATTGTAGTTCTGTCCGAGTATCCACAAGTCCTTAGTAGTAGGTTTGCTATACAAGGGCTTTATCCATCCCATAAAGCATGTTTCAGGAACAAAGGCTACAATACTACTGTATACATTAAAATGCACAAAGCCGCCGGTCTCCCTTTAGCTCCATGATAAAAACAAAGAGCAACACCATCTGCTAAATAGCCATGGGTTCCCACACTCCAAGTCCAACCAATATCCATCTCAACTACCTCTCCTCACCCATCAGGTCACTAGGTACTACCACCAACATTCCAAAACACCTAACCCCAGGAAAGGCCTTCAACGCCACTATAACCAAGTAAGTAGAGCCCATAGACCGACCCTAAAATGCTAACCCTCTACCTCTCCCCCATCCGCAACCTCCGCCGCGGCTATAGGTACCCACCCCGAAACTGGATCCTGATCCTCGCCCCGTCCAACACCGACAAATGCACCTTCTATCACGTCAAGAAAATCGAAGACGTCTTCGATGGCCGCCCGCCAACGTACGAAAACATCCTCACCCGCGAGAAAGTCCCGCTGGACTCGCCGCCCGTGTCGACGGAGCTGGCAATGCTCAATAAGGTTGCCACGCTCGCGGAGGAAATAGGCGAGCTAGTACTCCGGCTTGCGGACCTGGCGCTGGAGAGCGAGAAGAACGCGTACCAGGGATGGGCGGTGACGTTTTTGCAGGTGCTGGAGGACGAGGGGTTGGTGGGGAGGGGGGTGAGCGTGAGATATAAGATTGAGTGTGAGGGGGAGGTGGGGGAGGTGGATGAGTTGATGGGGAGGATGGACATTGAGGAGTTGGATTTTGGACCGGAGGAAAAGGGGGAAAAGGAAGTCGAGGAAGAAGGGGAAGGGGAAGAGCAGATGGTGCTTGGGGACGAAGAGATGAAGGAGATCGAGATGTTAGATGGGGAATTGGAGAGGAAGTTGAGGGAGATGAAGTTGGATGGGGATGAGATGGAGGATGAGTTGTAAACTCAGAAATGTCAAGAGGCGATTGATTTGCTGGATACAACAGTATAGAATAGAAGAGGATATCATCCAAAGTGGCCTGCGATTTGTGCGAAAATGGAGAAGTTTGTGTAGTCAGCTCATTGTTCATCGAACTTTTAGACAATGGTTCCTATCAACATTCAACAATGGCATTATTAGTATGTTTCTACTGCTAGTTCTACTGCTACCGCTATCCCTAAGCAGACTGCGATCTACACTTGCCTTAAGCCGTCGCAGTCCAGTTTTCAAAAACAATCTGTCCAGTCTGCTCCTCCCCCAGCTATCACACTTCCCTATCCAACATTCCTCCACATTAAGCATGGCCATAAAATCCGGTAACTCGTTGTCCGTATCTCGTGCATCCATGTCTTGTAAAAATATCCCTTGTTCTGAAGTACAACGAACAAGGGTCAGCAATCGTTAGGCGTCCTGAGAGCCGGCGGCAGGTGGCGCAAACGGTGTGAGATCCTGCGCCTTCCTTGCGGTGCGACGGAAGAACACTCTCTTACACCACTTCCAGAATTCCACACCCAGGAAGAACAGGAGAGCCTCGACAAAGACAATGCCCCATTCCCACGAAATTCCGGTGTGTTTGAACACAACAGTGTTCAGCACAGGGATATACAAGATAGGGAAGATAGTAATCCATCCAGCCATGATAGACCAGAAGAGGAACTTGTTGCGCCACACGTCATACATCCACTGTGTGAAGTATTTCTTTGACTCTGGCTGCATGCGGAAGAATGAGAGACGGAGGTTAACCATCTCCCAGGCAAGGAACAGTGCGAACCATGTCAGGCAGACGAATGTTGTTGCGCGAGCGCGGAACACCAGATCACACTGATCCGAGTACTCGCGGTTGCACCCACTGCCTAGGTTTCCGTCGCCAAATCCCCACATGCGGAGAGAGAAAGCAGTAAGGCAGAGCGCTGCGGTCCAGAGGCCATAAACCAGAATGTCAACGATAATCTCCCAGGTGAAGATGCCTTGCTTCGTCTGGGGCGGGCGGTCCATGATGTCTGGAGCGGCGACTTCCATACCGAGACCCATGTCTGGCAAGCCGGAGGTGATCATGATAATCCACAGAATTTCAACAGGCGCGAGTGGAAACACTGATTGGCCGTCGAGATCTTTGAAGGCCAATCCAATCAACAATGTGCATGCCTGGGCAATGTTCTCAGAGAGCAAGTGCAAAACAAACTTCTGGATATTGTCGAAAATGCGCCGGCCTTCTTCAACGGCATTCAGGATGGATGCGAAGTTGTCGTCAGTGAGGATAATGTCTGAAGCATCTTTGGCAACGTCAGACCCTGCCTGGCCCATGGCAATGCCGACATCAGCATGTTTAAGAGATGGAGAATCATTGACACCATCGCCAGTCATGGCGGCGAAGCGACCACGTCGATGCAATGCGTTGATCATGCGCACTTTTGTCTGAGGGGCGCAGCGAGCGATCACCAAGGGTAGGGTCGGGAGGTTATCAATCTCATCATCAGAGAGTTTGTCAAACTGGGAAGCTGTCATGACCATGGCATCCGCAACATCGGCTCCAAGAACAGACATGTCTGCAGGAAGGATGCCGACCTGCTGAGCAATAGCTTTGGCTGTGCCTGGATGGTCACCAGTCACCATATGCACGGTGACACCTGCGCGATAGCAAGCAGCAATCGATCCTGCGGTCTCGGGACGGGGCGGATCGTACAACCCAATAAGCCCAAGGAAGCAGAGGTCTTTTTCAATCTCGTCGCGGTTGAGCTCGGATCCTTCGAGGAGTCTGGATTGCTCAGTGAAGGGTTTATGCGCCAAAGCTAACACACGTAGTCCAAGTTTGGCAAGCTCTTCCATGTTCTGAAAGATCTGGTTCCGCATATCCTCGGTCAGGGTGACAGGGGAAGATGACTCTTGATCCCACACGACAGTTGTGCAGGCTTCAACGATCCGCTCGACGGCGCCTTTCGTGAAGACCATGTTGTGTTCTCCGTCTGCGGTTGCCTTGCCGAAGATGACGGACATTTTCTTCACGGTGGAATCGAAGGGAAACTCAGCCTTTTGGTGCCACATGGCGTTCGAACCCTTGGTCCATCGGTCACGGTTCCAGTTGAAACGAGAGGCAAAGACTTCAATGGCGATTTCAGTAGGCTCGCCTCGCGCGCGCCAGTCACCTTCTTCAGACTTGAAGACATGAGACAGGTTGGCCATAGACGCGACATCAAGGAAATCTTCTAGTGGGCGATTGCCCTCAACGAGGCCCTCCACATTCTCAGCCGCCGGGCCCTCCTTCTCCTCGTCGAAGTCTGCGGGCGACACTGGAGTGAATGTGACATCTCCGGTAGTTGGGTTGAAAGGTTCATTGGAGTTACCCACGGAGTATGTACCACGTGAAGGGATCCAGGCCTTCTTGACCACCATCTTACCCTGGGTTAAGGTACCGGTCTTATCAGAACAAATGTTTGTGACTGCTCCAAGAGCCTCCAGCGAGTCCAGCTTGCGAACAATAACATTACGTTCAACCATGCGCTTGGTACCAACGGCCATAGTGATTGTGAGAACCACGACCAAACACGCGGGAATCATACTAAGACCAGTTCCAACCGCATAGAGAATTACCTCATTATTATTGGAGAACTTGTTCGCGGCCATGACAACGATAGCAAAGACCACAGCAATACCAAACAGCAGAATTGCAAGTTTGGAGAGCTTCCGCTGCAGCGGAGTGCCAACATTGACTCCAAGAAATCGGCCTACTGCGTCGGTTCCAGTCAATGTCCACGCCTGGACATACCAGCGCTTTTTGGCCTTGCCATTCTCATCGCGTTTGACCGGTCGACGTTTGCTGTTGGTTGCTCGAAGGGCAGCTGCGATAGATCCGATCTCTGTAGCCATACCAGTGTTGATGACTACACCACGGGCGCGGCCACGAGTGACGGTGCTGGAACTATAGGCGATGTTCAAACGGTCTCCGGGGCCAGTGTCTTCCTTGAACGTCGAATCGCATTCCTTTTGAACAGGAAGGGATTCACCCGTGAGAAGGGCTTCGTCGGTCTCAAAGTTCACAGCTTCGACCAGACTAGACAGGTCAGACATTATCCTTTACTTTTCCACAGGGTGGTTCAGGAAAGCGTTGGCGGTCTTACCGGATATCAGCAGGAATAGTATCACCGGTCCTCAGCTCAACCATATCACCTGGGACAATTTCCGAGGACGGAACAGAGAAGGTTTCACCGTCTCTCGAGACAGTTCCAGTGGGCGAGCTCAGCGAATGCAATGACTCCATGGTTTTTTCAGCTGCGTATTCCTGGAAGAAACCAACAACAATATTCAGGGCAATGACGGCAGCAATAACACCGCCCTCAATCCACGATTCAATTCCGAAACTGACCGCCATGGCCAGAATCAGCACCTGCAACGAAGAATTGGATCAGACTCTGGGAGTTCTTGCATAAAGGGATTTGTTAACAAAACAAAGTGGGCGGCTTAACTAGCATCATTGCGTTGGCCACCTGGCGCACGAGGATCTTGACGACCGAGATGCCCTCGCCTTCATCGAGCTTGTTCGGCCCGTATTGCTCAAGGCGACGAGCAGCCTCGTCCTTCGTCAGACCCTCATCAACTTTGGACCCGAGTTCGTCCACGACGACATCGTGGGGGAGGCACCAAGCCGGCTGGCTCAGCACGCCATGGCCACGAGGCCCCTCAGGGTCGGTGGCCTTCTCCTTAGACATTGGTTCCAGATAACCGAATAGTAAGCTCCTGTACAAGGAAACGAGACTTTCGGCTAGGAATGTGCACTGTGAGCAAGGTACCAGCTCAACGACAGCGATGAGCAGAAGCAAGCGACGTCCGGGGACGCAGGCACCTTTTAAATGTGGAGAGGAAGGGTGGTAGGGAGAGTGTTAGTAAGAGTCGCCCGGTCCCCGTGTCCCACTGTCCTCAGTAGTCCACTCAAGTGAAAGGCAACAAATTTTTCTCGCAGCGGCAAGAATATGGAGCACAATTTTCGCAGCTATTGGCAGAGGTGGATGACTGCCTTGGCGCCCAGGTCCCTAGCGAGGCCCTGGATTGCACTTGGCAACATGGATTGATAGCCAACAGCCAACCAAGATAGTGATTGAAGAGAAACTGTCTCACTGGGGAAGGTGGAGATGATGATGGAATCATGGATCGCTAGTGCTGCCAAGGCATTCCCACTTTTAGCGCCAAGCTCCGGATCCGCAAGTTGGAGGGCCGCCAGCGAATCCGAATGCAGGAACAGTCGCATCGGAATCCGAACGTTTGCTATAACACACAATCAATAAGGACTAAAAATGCGAGGATAATTGGTGAGATAAGATCATCATGATGCCATCTGAGACAGTGATCAACCCCAGGATTGGACTCCAAACAATGCCAGATATCATGAATGGTTTTGGTGAAAGCACCAGCTTCCAAGCTTATCTTTTAAGGGGAGGCCTCTGCGAGCGGGGCAAGGGGACCCAAGGGGCGGGTTAGAATATCTGGGAGAATGAGAGTAGTATCTACTAGGTACCTACTTATCTAGTTACTACTAGTAGCAGCGGGTGACGTTACCTCCGGCCAGGTCAAGGCGATCAGCTCAGACCATAGGTTTTATTCTTGACAGTACTCCGTACCTGGTATACGTCGTAACACTTCCTCCCTGGAATCGAAAACGCTGCACCTGCATCTGCCCGTCTCACCTTATCAAAGTCCATGGATCCATTGTTTAACGCCTAGCCTGCAGCCTTATACCACCAAGAATAAATTTAAGATCTTTCTAGGGTTCGTCTAGATCTTGCCACCCGGGGAATAGAAAGATATCTTTGAGCGCCTCGTCGAAAGACACGGAATACCATGCCCACGTGCCCCTATTCTAAAGCTGGGTTGGTTGCTTTCGCGAGCCTTGGCTGTGGACACCGCGTTTTCTTGGCATTTTCCATCTGAGGCCAGACCCGTTGGGAGAACGGTAGAATCGTGCCGGCGTCCATCGAACAACCCAGACGTTTATGACTAAGCATCAATAGTAAGGTCCATATTAATTACTACTAGATAGTAGTAGGTAGGTACTAGTACGAGTATGATCCAAATCCAGATATCAGATTGCCCATACTATATACCCGACGGTTCCTAAGGAGAGTCTATCTCGCTAAATGAGTATCCTTCCGTCAAATTTGTATACTATATAAATGTAGAAGAACGCCTCAAGATATGCACCAGATCGACTTTGGTATTCTTACAAAGATCCAAAAGAAGGGAAGAAACAGAAGACAATAATGTGGTCGGAAAAAGTATTTAGCGTCCAAGTCGCGAACTAAGACTGGCAAAAGCATCTGGACTATGTCGGCCGTTCTGTAAACTGTTGATATCCATGCTCTGTTGGCTCGCGTGGCTCCTCATGTAGCCGGCGTTTGCTCCGGAGTTCCTTGGATTCACAGACCCATGGACTCCATATGTTGTCTGCTGGGTGGTAAACTGGGCCGGAGCTTGCTGTGCACCAGAGCTGGCGGGATAGCCAAATGGATTGCGGGATTCAGCTGCTTGGGGGTTAGCGGTAGGCGGCAGTTGGGTATTGTGATAGTCTGTTTGAGCAAGCATAGATGGCTGCAAGTTCTGAGGTTGGCTAGACCCTAGACCAAGCCCAGGCGTTGCATGGTGGGTTGATTGCTGCTCCGGAATTGAGGGAGGCGGTGCGGAGAAATTGTATAAAGCAAGGATACTGTTCTTGTCCACTCGTCCTGTTGGCTGGGGGCCAAGGGGCTGAGTAGAAGACGGATATCCGAAAGGAGACTGGCCAGGATACCCACTCAATGGGGTGTTGGGCGCAGTCATAGATTGGAACGGGTTGAAAGGGCTTTGGCCAGGCTGTGTAGACTGCAGTTGCTGCTGCTGCTGCAGTGGCTGCTGCTGGAAAGGAGAAGGCTGACCAAAAGGTGATGCTCCCAACGGCGGCATAGTGTTTGCATGCCGAAGTGGTTGGGGGAAATCAGCTCCAGTAGCCGTTGTAGCTGCAGGGCCCTGGTTCTGTAATGAAATCTGCGGCGTCTGCATAGTTGGCTGGCTGAAGAAAGGGTTGGTTTGTCCGAAAGAAGAATTCTGCGGCGGCGCGGTGCTCAAACTGGCCTGCGGCTGAGCTCCAGTCTGGAAGAACGGGTTATTACCGTTCTCAGGCGCCTGAGAAGACACAAATCCGGCTTGTGTGGAGGGGAACGAAGGGGCAGCAGGCTGAGTGAAGACCGATTGCGTGAACGACGCCTGTGTATTTGGGTAACCCCCAGTGGAGTGTGGAAATAGAGGCTGCGCCACGTGGAGATTCTGGAAAGATTGTTCAAGAGACTGCGTAGAGGTAGGCTGTGGTTGTAGCTGAGACGACGGAGTAGGCATGTCGAAAGGATTCAGGCCCAATCCATTCGGCTGTGCTGGCTGCGTTGGCTGTTTGGCGTCCAACTGATCGAATGGATTACCAGAACTCCCAGGAGTCGTGGCAGCCGATGTCCTCATCTGCGGCGTCTGTCTCCCTTCTCCCACCCTGACCAGCGTCTCGATAGTTTTCTCCAGGTTACCATCCAAACCGCGCAGGGCGGTCACGTTCCTGCGCTCATTGGTGAAACCCATATCCTTCAACCTTGCGAGCTTCGACTCGAAAGACGATCGGCGCGTTTCACTCACGGGCGACTCCGGGCCTCGAGCGCTGGTAGACTGGCGGTTGAGATGGGTGGCAGACGAGGCAGACCGAAGGCCAAACCCAACCGGCCGGTTAGGTTTAGGAGGCAACGGAGGTGGTGAGCCTTCCGGAGATCCTATATAGCTCGAATCCTGGCGACTTGGTGGCTTTGGCTTCCCGTCCTCCAGAGTCCGCGTCTGATATTTCTGCCGGATGAATCGCTCCATACATGCGTCTGCTTCGTCGATATCGGTTGGAACTGGGGGCGGCACGTTTCGAGGGTTATAGATCTTGTTCACGAGAATATTTCCATGAGATTTCATATTCTACAGGGTATCCTGTTCATTAGCCACCTCCATCCTTTTTTTGAATGTAAGACCGGCAACTCACGTCGACTTGTTCGGAAGACCAGCTATCCATGCTCAAGGATTTGACTTTGGATATATGCGTTCCCATCTTCCTGTGCAGAGCTGCACATCGTACACACAAGAAAATGCCTATCTGCAATCGCGTGTGTCAGCTGGCGCGCTTCCGAGGATTCGGATTCGAGTTCGATATACGCACATTCCAACTGGCCCATCCTGATGGTAACGCCAACCGGTTAGCTTCGCGAAAGGGGGATTTGCCTGTTAAGAGCTGGTCACTCACCTGGATTCAAAGCTGAGCAGTCCGCACATCGATCGTTGCCAGGAACCGACCGGATGAGGTCCTGTAGAGCACGCTCATTGCGCAACTGCTGGCGCTTACTGATACCGCCAACCATGTTGTAATGCCGGATTAAAGACAGTGCAAGGTAAGAATAGGAGCAAAGCTGGTCTTGCGTGAACGAGCCTCAGCTTATCACCGGTTTAAGTTCCGGGAACGGGTTAGTCGTGTGTAATTAACAAACAAGAAAGCAGCACATATTTACAGGGGGTGTGCTTTTAAGAATGGATGTGCAAGAAGAAGAGGGATAGGAGGAGAGACTGGTGGTGCTCAGTAAAAGGAGAACTTGGACGAGGATTGAGCTGCGGAGGTGGGGAAGTTCCAGCGCGACGGTAACGTGTACATACTTATGTACTCAACTTCATGCTGGACTTGAACAATTCTCAGTGTACGAGTCTGGTTCATATGGGTATTTAGTCGCCCTCATCATATATAGTCGGATTCCAAATGCCCAGTCTACTCGGCAATAAAGAATGTCATCCGACATGGTGATATCTGCATAATCATTGCATACAGCGAAGGCACCACACGGCAAAGGGCACCTCTTAGAAGAACTTAGCAACCATGAGGACCAAGGATACCATCAATGTTAAAAAATAAGCCATGTCGAGCCTAATATCGCCTGTTCAATCTCATTCAAAATCCTGAATCGCTACGGATAGTCGGCCCCGGAGACACGGCAGTAGTCGAGTTCAATTACCTGGCACTCATGCTCCAAATCCGAATCCTCGATTGAAAACAATGTGCCCACTACGCAACTACAGCCATTGAGGTTCCGCTTTAATAGGTGACAGGCAGATATTGAGGTTGAAGGACTGTGTGAGCAGCAGATGACTCCATCCGCCATTGCCTTGGGCTTCCTGAGAAACCCAATGCGACAGAGGAGCCTTAAAAGTGCTCGATAAACGATTAATCTCGTTCGCCAATATGACCTACCATCCTATGGGATTAACCTAGAAAGGGTAAACAGGAATTGGAGGTTGATTATGCGTTCTTGAGGTATGAAAAGTGTGAGGAAGAAAAGAGAAAAGGACGCGTGCAGAATTTTGCGCATTGTTATAAGGCATAATGTATCACGTGATATATTCATCTGCGCTTCTCGCTCTCATCACTACATTTGGGAGATCTCGTACATTCAATTGTTTAGATGATCTCTTCTTCAGTACAATTATTATCATGAGACATGGGCGATTATGTTACATGTGATATGAATGTGAAAGGACTGGATATATTTCCGGCCTGATCTGCAAATAGCTTTCGATACTATTTCAATTCCCCTCCACCTAGCAGAACAAGGATCATTCCTTCTTCACGGATACCACTCCGTGGAGCAAGTCTCTAGCCGCAGTGATGATTATAAAGTCAGGACCTCCGTCAAGGCCCAGAAGGTATCGCATTCCGTATATCACTGGACCGATCCGGCGAACGGAGCAAAAGAATAGGAATGTGATCACATGACCAATTAACCGAAGGCCATCTGAAATTCTAGTCACGTGTAGCTACACTAATATCGAGTTTTTCGATTGCCGGATTCTTCCTTTTCGTCTCAAAACCCCGAGAGCCTACCCTACACAACAGAGTAGTTTTTCGCATTGTCGACGCGCGTTGGGACTTTGAATGCTTTGGTTCCAATGCCCGTATGATGTATCACAGTCTGATATGTATTGACTTTGGGGCATATAGCACATTGCCTGGCTTGTGGCCGGTCTTGAACCACACAGTGCGCGTCTAGCCTGACAGTGGCATAGAGGCATACTTTTTATCGTTCGTTCAGTGGAAGATCAAAACCAAACAGTTTTTAGCAGGACTGCGTCTACTCCACCCTGGTGTTCGTCTGCATTGAACAGCAGGACTATTTCTACGACGGACATGCCATATTAGAAGCGTTGTTCATTCCTTGACAAGTCAATGAAAATCATCAGTTTACTTTTTATTTTTCTATCTATTTTTGATTTCCCCCCTCTCTCTGGCAGTCTGCCACGTAGGTAGCCATCTTCCACCCTACATCTGCCCTCCAGGGAACCACGAGGTTCAATCCGTGAGATATGTTGTTAAACCTTCAAGTTTCTGCTTTCTTTTGTGTATGTCCATTGCCCAAATACCACTGGCTGCCTTATTCATCATGGATAGAGGCTGAGTAAGATTGTGAAGCCAGACTGGCGGATAAATAATCCTGCAGCGGATTACCTAAGGTAGCTGAAGGTCGGGATTTCCCGCGCCAGAGCGACCCAGTCAAACTGGCCACACACGAGCTGGCTGTTAATAATTCTGTAGGAGCTGCTAGTGTAATTATTAGAGCCCCATATTAACTCCCGTCGGCTGTTTTCAGCATCACCTGGGTTACTGTTGTATATCTACCTAGACAATCATGAACAATCCAAATTAATCATCATGGAAGTATGGCTTCTTTGCATGAATAATAGTGGCATTACTGTAAAGAAAGAAAAGAAAAACTCGACAATCTGCATTCCACGGCTCAGCCTGAAATAATTGCCACGCATGAATGCGCTCTAACTGTCCAAAAGCGCTCTGTCGGGCGGAGAAGGGTAGAGAAATGCGGAGAGAGCGTCGTGAAGCCTTCGCCTGCTGAGTCAATTCGACAGATCTGGGTCCGGAGCAACGAATGTGGCCTTGATGATTGGTTCGTAGGAAGTAATTGTTCGATGGGCTTCGGCGTCTGGGAACTCTGGCACTCTGTTTGATTATTCCTTTCGGTATTTGTATCCCTGTCCCTTTTCTCGTCTCCTCGTTCCGATCTTCTTCTTTCTTATCATCCTACCTTCTTCAACTGGTGATCATTCGTTTTCTATATTATCACCTTACATTTAATTCTCCATTGTACTTTCACCATGGCTTCCGCTGCTAGATCTGCTTCCCGCGCTTTCCTGCGCTCGACATCCATCAGACCTGCTGTCCGCAGCTCTCGCTTTGCTCTTCCCGCTCAAGCCTTCCGCGCCGGATCTCGTCGTGGCTACGCCTCAGAAGCCAACCCTGGGAAGTCTTCCAACGCCTTCATCTGGGCAGGTGTTGCCGTCGCCGGTGGTGCTGGCGCATACTTCTTCCTGCAGGGTGCCGACGGCATCTCCTCCAAGAACTTCACCCCTACGAAGGAGGACTACCAGAAGGTATACAATGCCATTGCTGACCGTCTCGCCAACGAGACTGACTACGACGATGGCAGCTACGGACCTGTAAGTCCTCTATGCGTATCCCTCCCAATTGGCTATTGAATCTAACCTCGGCGGTGCTACGATAGGTCCTCGTCCGATTGGCCTGGCACGCCAGTGGCACATATGATAAGGAAACCGGCACTGGAGGTAGCAACGGTGCTACCATGAGATTCGCACCCGAATCCGACCACGGCGCCAACGCGGGTCTTAAGCACGCCCGGGACTTCCTCGAGCCCATCAAGGCTCAGTTCCCTTGGATCTCCTACTCCGACCTCTGGACTCTCGCCGGTGCCTGCGCCATCCAGGAGCTCGGAGGCCCCGCCATTCCTTGGAGACCCGGCCGTCAGGACAAGGATGTCGCCAGCTGCACTCCTGACGGACGTCTTCCCGACGCCTCCAAGAACCAGGACCACATCCGTGCCATCTTCGGCCGCATGGGCTTCAACGACCAGGAGATGGTGGCCCTCGTTGGCGCTCACGCTCTGGGTCGCGCCCACACCGACCGTTCTGGCTTCGACGGTCCCTGGGACTTCAGCCCTACCGTCTTCAGCAACGAGTTCTTCCGCCTGCTCGTTGACGAAAAGTGGCAGCAGCGCAAGTGGAACGGCCCTGCCCAATTCACCGACAAGACCACCAACACTCTTATGATGCTTCCCACTGATATTGCCCTTATCAAGGACAAGGAGTTCAAGAAGCACGTCGACCGCTATGCTAAGGACAGCGATGTTTTCTTCAAGGAGTTCTCTGACGTCTTTGTCAAGCTCCTTGAGCTGGGTGTGCCTTTTGAGAGCAAGGCCGAAGACCGCTATGTGTTCAAGACCTCTGAGTAAGAGGGTCCTGACGTCTGCTATTTGAGTTCTGGTTTTGTTGTTGTTGTTGTTGGCCATGGAGTATATGCCGGTCTTTTTGATTATTTATGTTTCATCTTCTTGATATCCGACGTTTTTATTGTCACATCTAGATGTTTGGGTCATTTGTCGCGAGTTTTGTCGATTTCGCTAGAATGCACCATCGGATAGATAAATCTGGGCTCTAGTAGAGGTACGCAAACAATATATCAAGAACTCAAACTTTCTCTTCAATCTGTGAACCGCTGTAGATTCGGTTTAAGACATGGGTTTTTGATCCCTTATAATGTAATATTAAGAACAACTGAAAGAAAATAGAGAGAAGGAGAGAGGGAAAAGCGAGTATGAGTGGATGACGGATGGTGCCCGGAGGCTCAATTTTTCAGCCATGGAACTTGATGGCTCCGCATCCGCAACAACCTAATTTTCCCTCAACGCCGGACATGCAACGCCCTTCAAGTCACACCTAGATTGTTGCAGGTGCCTTCTACTCATCAGCTGAAGGAGGGGAACTAATCGTGCAATTTTGGTTGGATCTCGAAACCCATGTAGGAAATACACCAGGAAGGGCATAGCCAAAAAGAAAGAAGAAAAGAAAAGAAAAGAATGACGAGGTCAATGTCAACCGCGCCGGATTTCTACGAGATCTTGAGCCTGCCTTTCCCAAGCACATCCAGTTCACTCTCGAAGCAGCAACTCAAAGCCGCCTACCACAAGGCCTTATTAAAGCATCACCCGGACAAAGCGTCGAGCGCGATCACAAAAGACCCTCTACGAGCTCCCATCCTATGCTCCTCCGGTTCATCCCACACGAGCACACCCACTATCACGGTCGACGAAATCACAGCCGCCTACAAAACATTATCAGATCCTATCCTCCGCGCCGAGTACGATCGTTCTCTGCGTCTCGATCGGAGCAGAGCCGCCGGGCGGGAGAAGAACGGGGCAGTTTTCCATACGGGATTAGAGGTCGTTGACCTTGAGGATCTGGTTTGCGACGAAGGCGATACTGAGGACTCACAGGCTGTTTGGTATCGCGGTTGTCGGTGTGGCGATGAGAGGGGGTTCTTGGTGTCAGAGCAGGATTTGGAGAGGGAGGCGGAACATGGCGAGATTGTGGTTGGGTGTCGAGGGTGCAGCTTGTGGATGAAGGTGCTTTTTGCGGTGCAGGATGAGGAGGATCAGAGTGGTCATACTGCTGGTCAGGATGTTGGGCTGAAGACGTGAGTGGGAGCAAAGCATGTTTTGACTTGCTTGTTCTACACAATGCGTCACTCTTGACACGCTCTAGACAAGATGTGCAGGCTGGGAAGCAATCGTTTGGTTGCTACGCACATTGCTCCGACCGGACTGGACTGGCTATCTCCAGCTTGACAAGCGAAGCCTCTGGTTTATTTCTGGTTCACACCAGTGCCGATACCTTGTCTGCGAAGGGCAGCTTGTCCGACTCGACCCACCGGCTTCGAGGTCATGGTTCGCCGGAGGGGAACATTGGTGGTGATCTGGGATGAAAGGCATTCCGTGGAAGAAGATTCTTTAAATGCAGTCTCTAGGACATTGCTCATCGCCGTCGACTAGTGTATATTGGATGATGGCGCTGGCGAGATCATGAGTAGCTCTCTCGTGGCACATATAGACGTTCGCATGTCTAGTATTTTGGGGTTTATATATGATAAATGTATTTTAATTTTGAGAATACCTTATTACTTGAATTACAGTCGATGGGAATTAATGCAAAATTCACTCTGGTTAAGCCATGCAAGCTAGGCGCAAGCAGGTACGACAGTGCGGGCTCTACACCGCAGAGGGGCTGATGACATATATTCTTGCAATTATCCGAAGCCTTCAACATCAACTTCCGATCACATCAGCTCTCTCATTCTACCCCTTGGATCTGGAATCCTATACGAACCGCCACCATGGGATCACCAGTTAATATCACCTCCAAGGAGCAATTCAACAACCTTCTGAGCTCCTCCACTTTTGTTGTGGCAGACTGTAAGCCCACCCCGCCTTCGCCTGCGCCTTGCCTGTTTCCCCCGCCCCCTCTTTGGCCGACTATCTCATCCGTTTGTATACAACCGCTGACATATATCCCTAAACCCGTCTAGTCCATGCCAAATGGTGCGGACCATGCCATGCAATTGCTCCCGTGTACGAACAGCTCGCCGCCCAACTCTCGCGTCCCAACCGGATCACCTTCACCAAGATCGATGTTGACGAGCAGCAAGATATCGCAAAGGCATATGGCATCACAGCGTATGTTTTCCTTCTGTACAGTGGTACATACACACATATTCTGTGCATACAGGGCTTCTTTCAAGAAAAAAGCGCGAGTTGACAAACCTTTTTTTCTTTGCTAGCATGCCCACGTTCATGGTTTTCGAGCGCGGCCGCCCAACGAACACCATCCGCGGCGCAGACCCCAACAAACTGAGCCAGGTCATCCGGAAACTCGCCACGGAAGCCAGCAAGAGCGAAACCTCAGACGGCCAAGGAGAGGCGTCAGGGGGTGCAGTTTGGATCGGCACCGCCGCGCCCAAGGGCTACAGCGACATCACTGAAGAATACGACGTGAGGGGCCTTGAACTACTGAACCGGGATAGCGAGTTCGGCGTGGCCAGGACACTCTTCGAACCCTCGAAACCCTCCGCGCTCGGAAATGGAAAGGGCAAGGAATCCGGCGACGGCAACAGCGCAGCGGACTGGGTGGAGAGTGATACTGATGAGCAGCTGATGCTTTTCATCCCCTTCAGGTCTACGCTGAAGGTTCACTCGCTGCATATCACGTCTCTGCCTCCGTCTGAGGGGGATGATGATGAGGTGCCTATGCGGCCTAAGACTATCCATCTCTACACGAACCGCTCGCATGTCCTGGGATTCGATGAGGCGGATGATATTCCGCCTGTGCAGATTGTGACCCTCGAGCCCGGTGACTGGGATGCTAAGACGGGGACTGCGAAGATTGACTTGCGGTTTGTCAAGTTCCAGAGCGTGTTCTCGCTGAATGTGTTTATTGTGGATGGTGACGGTGACGGCGAGAAGACGCGCGTGGACAGAATCCGCATCTTTGGTGAGGCCGGAGAGAAGAGAGAGATGGGCAAGCTGGAGAAGATTGGCGACGAGCCGGGTGAATAGAAGGTTCAGCTAGCTAGCTACTTCATAGTCCCGTACACAGGACGCGAGGCGCTTGCTCCTAGAAATCTTAGCATGCCAATGACATAGATTTACGATTACGACGCTGCGAAACACATGATAAGAGAAAACAAGCAATGACATTCACGCAGTCTAAATCTTCTACAGTCTTTACCAAAAGCCCACTGAAACCCATCTTTGTCCAGCATAAAAGACAGATAAAACTCTAGATAGATTGGTTTTTTGTCCGATCCCAAACCAAATGGTCTCATCCTCGTAGAGAAAATCAGAAAGACCAGTAAAGTAAGAACCGGCGTGCAATTTTCGTCGTTCTGTGACGCAACTGACACCTGATGATACATCACTGAAAATGAAGATGTCCAGGCAACACGGGTGAAAAATAGTTGCGTCGCCGCACGAAGAAAGAAAAGAAGAAAAAAAGTTCAAAAAGTTCAAGAGGAATCGAAGTATTTATTTGTGGAGGATTTCGGGAGTGGAAAAACTTGAGGTATTGCTTTCCGGGATGGTTTTGGTTTAGTGTGTGAACGTCAAGGGTCACGAGTGGATTACGTGAGCGTCGGAAAGGGCTGCAGGTGGAAAATCTCTTAAGAGTTTTCATTTCTCTTCTTTTCTTTTTCAACACAATCTTTAAGGTCTATGATGAGATTATTGGATGTTAAAAATATATGATAGGAAGAGACTGACTCCCCTTGGGAGGTTGATCTCAACACCATCCACTGAGGCCTTTTTCTTAAGTTGAAATTGTTGGGCTGCGTTAGATCTCGACTCGACGAGCTCTGTTTCTGTTGAGCGTTGGCTGTTTTTCTTCTTGCTCTGGTTACTGCTTTTCTTTTGAAATAGGCAAGGTGATTGTATTGTTTGTTTCCAATTTCCCAAAGTGCTTGCGATTGCTGGTTGGTATTGTTGAATAGTGATATAAGCTGAGCTCTTGGAAGTGCGGGCCATCTGGGAAGGTGACACTGTGATATGGCTATTGGGAGTATTAGAGGGATAAAGCACTGACGTTCGCTGTCTGGTATAGTCAGTATCTTGACTGTTGACTCGAAAACGCTGCAAGTGCTTTGATATCAGCTTCTCGTTTGTCAAGGACGGACATTGAATGCTTTGTCAAGCTTGACGCTGATCCGTAGCCATCTGCAGCCTTGACTTTAGTCCCAGGGAAGACATTGAATCACAGTTCTCGACGAGGACCTGCAGCGAGATGCTTTCACTGAACCCGAGTATCGTTCTCGGGAATTTGGAAGGGCTCTAGTCCTCTCCGACTCTCACAAACATTAATGTCTCGGAAGCCATGACCCGCCATGTCCGAAGGCCTGACTGATTCAACCTTCGATACAGTAATATTCAGCACGAAACACGACTGACTCGCAGAACCACAGCCAACATGACTGAACCAGGCCAAAGTCACCGTCGAATTCTGTCTCAACGAGAGTGGATATAAGTGGACTTGCATCGTCATTGCCGACCTGATCCCGAAGAACGAGAGACTCATGTAGACTGTGTACAGGTGCCCGGTTGCAAGGGGAATTAAGTGCTGATCTGAAGCCTGTGACAGTCCGGCCGTCGTCGACCGTCGCCGGAGGATTCGGATCCTGATCTCTTGAACGTGCATATGTGCTCTGTGCTCGCTGCTGGGTGCCGTGCATAGTCACACAGACCCGCGAGACGGTGGCAAGCAATTGGACCTGAGAATCTTTTCAGCTCTTGGATTTGATTCCATGAAGCTTCCGGAATCCGGAGTCTTAGTCGGCACGTTCAGTTCTCGCGATTGGACACAAGTCTGTCACAAAATGCAGGCTCGGTGGAGTGTCTGTGAAACTGGAGACGTTCTTTGTAGATAGAGTTTGCCGTGGCTGATCCTCTCGGCAATCGTGTTTCAAATCGATTCGACGCTTGTAGGGTTCGTTATCGTACAGCACTGCCTGGCGATTCAGAAGGCGTTCCAAATCTTGAAGGAAGAAAAAGAAAAGTTCAGTCAGCTCCGAGATGATTGATCCTTCCTTTGTCGAGGAGAGGAGGCCGGAACTTCGAAAAGATGTGTGATGATCTTCAAATCACATACCTTCTTTGTTTCAGCTTTCCCATATCCGTGGCAAAATGCAATGCCATTTGTCCCTGAGTCCTGGAAGAGCATGATTCACCGGTGGGCGGCACCTTCCGAGAAGCGTATTTCGTATATTGGCATTTGTCAGTGGCACTCCAAATGCGCCTCCGGAGTCGCAGTTTTGCCTCGGAATTTCGACGGTACCAGAAGTGACAGTAGGAAGCTGGTGGAATCCCCCGCCTGAGATGCTCCAGAACCAAGGCGCACCGGAGTGATTCTCCCAGTCTCTGAACTCTGGAGACTAATATTCTCGTCCACCAGTCTGTTGCCCGTATCCAGTTGCGTGAGATGGAGTCGGATGATTTTGAGACGTGGAGGGGACCTTGGGGATGTCCAACCGAGATTCCGGGTCCCACGGTGGTTCCTGGTCCGAAACCGCGGGTCTTCCTTCACTTTCAGTGACTGGCTGGCCAGTAGTGGGCGACTCAACAACAACAACATACGGCACTCCCAGCTTAAGGCCTGAGACGAGGGACTAGACCTGGACCAATGCCCTGGAAGTTCCTCGTTAGTAGTTACGCTGTTACGGTAATTGCGACTGACCCATAGGCGAGCAATCAAGAAAACTCATGCTCTTATTTTGTGCTAAAGCAGAACTAGTAAGACGCCTAATGTACACTACTGTAGGTACCGACTGAGTGTTTGAGTACCTGGAGGATTCAGAATCCACCAGGCCTCTGGTGCTGTGGATAGCAACCTGTTTAGTAGTAAACTTAGTTCCAGTCAATCATTCTTTAACTGGCAGGCTGCAGCAGTATTATTATGATGATATTATCAGTGTACAAATGCACATGTGAACCATGCTCATCCTTGATACTAGATACCACTATGGAATAATTTATGTAGCAAAGTTTTACCGAGTCTTGTTATTTACATCTGAAGCCCCATAGCAGGTGTCACCATATCTTTCGGCGAATTGGCGATCCGTTAAAAAAATGCTTCACTTATCACGGACGAACCTGACTTAATTAAGCCCTGGGGATCCACGAGGTCGAGCCGTTCCTTCCTCAACAGGCAAAAGCACGCAATAACCTATATCGGACCTAGAGTTTGCGAGCTATGTAAAAACTATTATTCTCCGGCAGCAGATTATCCATCTCGTCCATCATGTCCAAGAAGGGATTCGCTCTTCCTCCGACGGTGGGGATAGCCTGACTCATATACTATCTTTACCTAGATATCGAAGACTTTCCTGTTCATGCCACGTGCAACCAGTCTGAGAGTAAGGGAAGATGCAGAAAGCGAGTCGCAACACACAGGGTACACATGCTTGGAACTCAGCCCCGACCTCCAAGCGAAGCCGACTGCAAAATGGACACGGTGTTCTGTACACCTGGGTACTAGTACCTAGGCACTGCCGAACCCCGCAAAGCGCTATATCCTTAGCTTCATCCTGGGATTCGGGCCGGAGATGATGTCCCAGGTAAGTAAAAATGGGGCAAACTGGAGTTACGCAGTCGCATCAACGGACAGGATGCTTTGAGTTTGATACTACCTACTACTAGAGGCAGGTCGGCTCCAGTTCTGACCCGTGGTTTGGGAATCCCAGTCGAACCTTGTCCGATAAGGCCATTTCTGATGTTGATATGAAGTTCGGTAAAGGCGTCACGGAGAACGGATCCCATGGAGTCCCATTCTGAGGTTTGGACGGGCCCAGCACTCAGACTCAAAGAAGGCGACTGGAAGGCGACTATGTAACCTTGAAAGTCTATTTTTTACCCGGATCAGCCATAGTCGCGAGTAATCTGCTGGGTACTGTAGACTAGGCACGTGTTGGCATGGATTGTGGATCCAGAATGGTTCACATCGATTACCGTTTTCGACGGATATGAATGGTCAGAGAAGGTGATGTATGTGGGGGGGTAGCTGCAAGGGGATGTTCCAGATATGAGCTCTCATTGGAGAGACCATCACATTTTCGGATTGTTTCAGATTCGAGCTTGTTAACCTACTAAAAGGCGAGCTAACACTCCACTCGGCTCCAGGCTTCGACTACCGCGGATGTCCGACTTGGGGCCGGCCGATTTATTGTCTTGGCGCTCTCAAGATATCATTCACGTGCATTTCGCCATCTCTTCATTTGCAGAGCATCTCTTTGGTTTAGTAACATAATCTCGGGATGTGGGCAGCAAAGGTTATTATCAGCTTGTTGAACTTGACAGTAGTAGGGCAAAGATAATTATTCATGGGAACTCACCTTAACCGGGTGGATAAGCCCACGCCTGCCAATTCTTTGGATAATAACGTTTCTTGAGCTTCACTCCAGGCAAGATTCGAGTATCAGGGCAAGTCACTACTACTGACAATATATCTGTGATGAATATTTTTTTGCCTCACTGCTATCCAGTAGTCAAGCCTGACTATCAGGCTGCACAGCCACGTGATGTCCTTCTTCAGTAGGGCTCGACGAATGGCGGCATCATTATTCACAGTGCTGGACCAGCACCCGTCACATAGTTACTAAATAGTAAATAGCCTAAAGGGACAAACCCTACTGCATCCATCTCACGGAGTAGACCTCGGGATGCCACTACTAACTATCCCGCCATAGCCGGTTTCAATTTCCACAGTAATATCATTATGAGCCCGCCACCTGATAGAAAGCCCACAATCAGAGGAAAGCATAGCAATATCACCGATACCACTAGGCCGGCTCTCACTATATTTCGCACCTTCCATTCCTTCTAGAAAATCTAGACCCCCAACAACGGCGGCCTCCGGTGAATCCGCCACCACGTTTCTGGGAATATCGGAGATAAATTGGATAAATAAATGACATGGATAAAAATGTAAGACGTTCATCAAACGAATCCCACCGGACCCTCCTCGAGGCTCGAATACCGACTAGGCTACTACTACGTACGTACTAGTCTAGGTACGTATCTCTACCTGACGTCCTAGTCCGACACCTGTCAAGTACGCAAAGAGTCAAAAGACCCTCTGATTCGGCACGGTGAGGCGCTATCGCCTCCCCGACTACGGTAGCTCCGTTACTAGTCGACAAAGTGGACGTCAACCCGCACGCAGGACTCAGGACCCTGCAGTTGTCTCGAAGCGGCGAATTTGAAACTCGATTCCCAAAACCGAAGATAATAATAATAATAATATCTATCTAGACTGCACTACTGTAATAATTTCCAGGATGGGATGGAGAAAGAAAGATTGGATGGTGGCACTGCAACTGTGGCGGGCCCTCCTTCGGGCGGCGCGGACTTCCCCGACCCGCTCTCTGCTAGCCTTGTTCTATGATGTTATGGTACGTTAGGTACATTCTCATTCCTGCCTCAGGCACCATATGGTGGTAGACTAAGGTGCTAACGTACTGCCATTGCCAGGAACCACTGCATATGTCGTGAACTTCTATTCTTGACTCTTGCGACTGCGCTTGAAATCCATAGTAGGTAGGTAGATAGTGGACTATGTACCAGCATTGCCAAAAGTAGCTGCCGTACCTAGGTTAGGTACATCGTGGCGAGATCCCGAAAGGCGGGACAATATTGACAGGTCTGCAGTGGGCTTTTGCAACTTGATAGCGTCGAGTCTGCCGAACAAGGAGCTCTAGTCTTTACAGTTCCAGCTTACACTCATAGCGCAAGGCATCACCAACAGGAAGGAAGTTGGAAGTTTCACTTCATCCCGTTTCAAAGCAAACCAAATAATTTTATCTAACGAATACCTACCCTATACCACTTGGAATTTGCGGCCCCGGGGCCATATTTCCTTCCCCTGGTCCCTTGTCAGGGCCTGACCTCCAACGGCCGCTGATGATAATAATAACGATGATGATAATAAATTTGGAAATCAATCGACAGGGCATATTCCCTATAATTCACCAGTACTTCGTCGTAGTGGAGCACTGGAGCTACCTTCCACCTCCGAGGCGCATTACGATAGGGTAATCCAGACCCATCACCCGCAATCCTCAGACGTTGCAAATCATCCCTTTGGGTCCCTTTGGTCCTTTTGGTCCTTTGGATCCTCAATCATCATCCTTTTCCTCGAATCCTCATGCAAGGGTAAGCCGTCATGGCGTCGATCATCGCGGGAGGTACCTGACGGGCCACGGGCGACGTTGAGTCTTGACGGGTGTGTGGAATTGGATTTGCTGGCTCACTCAGTAGGAGTCGTCAGTGGCTTCGGAGACGGGACGGGAAGAAGGGCGCCGTCATCCATATCCATTTGATCCGTCCATCTGCAGGGGCCCCCGTCAACGGCTTTGGTTAGGTAATGGTAAGCCAGTACCTTATTATTCTCTGCTGTGTGGCGGACTACTTGCCTTACCGGTTATCGTTACTATCAATCTTAGTAGACTACTCATAGCGCTGTTGGCGTTGATGGAGTTTGTACGGAGGTATGATGGTTCGGATGTGCGCTACTATAACCAGACTATCCGTCAGGTCTCTTGCACCCCCAAAGGTAGAACCTGAATCTTTTACACCTGATAATCACATCTTATCACACAAGCTAGGTAGCTTACTATTGTTATCAGCATCAGTAAACATACCTAATTCTTCAGAGTAGAACCAAAATAGATAATCTTTGCTTTATTGGATCCCATCCCCTTTGCATGCTTGCATCACAATCGAAATCTGATACAGACGCAATTTACCTACATGTAAGCCCCTCGGCCAAGAGACGGGATGGACCGCTACTTTCAGGTTATCCGCCTGTGCGACAACGGTTTTTATTTTTATTTTTATTTTTATTTTTTTCCCTGGCAGACTCTCGGCGCGGGCGCCCTTGCCCTGTCCTTAAGGTTTGTTCCTGAACTGAAACATCCGCTACCTACCTACCTACTCGACTAGGTAGTCTACTATCTACACTACTAGATACCTCGCTTGAGAAATCTGCTTTCATTTTGCCTGGCCAGTGATCTCGACCATAAATTGAAAAAGCCAGCAGTACCGTAGTGGACTCTGTAGGAAGGTAGTAAGGTACGTAGTCCACCTTACCGGTAGTCTTGACTCTCAGGTGCTGTACGGAGTATGTGAGTCTGGATTCTGGAAGCGGTCCGCTGCCACTCACTTGGAACTCCACTCAGCCCTCCAGCTCCAGGGAAAGAAAGACCCATATTATTCCGCGCCTTTGCTCCGGAGAGGCGAGCCAGACTCGGCCAGGCTCAATAGTCCTCTTTTACTTCTTTTTTATTATTTTCCCCTAAGAGAAGATTGAAGAGGGGGCGGGGAGGGGGAAACCCCTCCTTCTTCATGAAGAATGCTATTATTATTATTATTATTATTATTGCTAGCACTTAGTCTAGCAAAGAGAAGTGTGAAGCTTGAAGGGCCGCGGTTAGATTAAGACTCCGTAAGAGCTCTCGGCTTGGGGCTCATGATAAGATAGATTAGTACAGTAGGTATTAATCTATTCGTGCCGAGCTAGAAGGGGGATTGGGAACGCGCCATTTCCTTCTCGAAGGTCTCTAGTTCGGCGCTTGGAAGCCTTCGAAGCCTTCCATGTTGTTATCGTTATTATTATTGTTTATTGATCCATACGTATGGGCTCGACCGTGGAGTGGTCCACCAGCCACCTGGGTGTGCTGATTTTCGAGGGTGGATCATAATATACGTCGCTCAATGCAGTAGTGTAGGTAGTTCCTATTTTGCTAACGGTCCCGAGGTATCCTATATAGATAGCGAAGGGGAGGAACAAAAGTACATTATTGTCGGTATAGGTCATAGGTACTCTGAGGTGGGTATAGATCGATACGACGCTAATTTCGCTCCGCCTGGTTAGTAACTTAGTACGTACCTATAGCCAGCACTGTGGACTCTGCCCAGAGGGGGAGTCGACCCAGTCCACCTAGGACTCCGTCTTGTTGTCAAGTAGGTTCCGTACAAATGAACGACATGTCAGAAAGACCTCGGACTCGCTGGACCTTCTTAACCTTGCAGACGACATAAATACCACGTAGGTACCATCGTGGAGGAGATCCATTTTTTATTATTATTATCTATTTATTAGTCTGGCCAATCAGTTCCTGCTGATGTACGCTTGACCGCTTCTGTCCAGAGGGTCCTCGGGCCGGGAAACCCCGGGGCCTGGCAGACTGGCACTGGCGGTCGAGAATCAAGATATGGGATATGAATGGAGAATGGATCAGAAGTGGCACTTCTTCTCGAAGACGTCAGTAGTGGGCAACCTAAGCGGTGTACGATCTGGAGAGAG
Organism: Aspergillus egyptiacus; assembly: GCA_025688805.1. NCBI lineage: Eukaryota > Fungi > Ascomycota > Eurotiomycetes > Eurotiales > Aspergillaceae > Aspergillus > Aspergillus egyptiacus. Next base: position 8,227 of record MU628539.1, on the reverse strand, counting down.
TCTGGATTCTGAATGCTGGACACCGACACTGCGGCTGCTCCAGTTCCCGCCCGATGATGATTCCCTGATTTGTCTGGAACCTGCAATGTCGAGTTTGCGTATCACAGGCACTGCACTGCACGGCACTGCAGGTGTGCCCGAACCCGAAGTGCGACTTTCAAGGTTGGGTTAGCCAAAAGATGCACGACTGGTAAACTTTCGGCAACACAGTTGGAACTGGGCTTGGAGCCCTAAGTAAGTTCAGGCTGGGTAGAGTATAAGTTTAGCTCGTACTCTCACTCATGGATCTGGATTGGATCTGATGGCTCGCGGGCAAATTCTCTCCCTTGCTTCGGGCTGAACTGTCAGATTGCGGGTGTTTGACATGGCTTCGCGGGGCCAGGGATTCCGCGCTATCCATCTCATGTGTATGTAAGTGACGTGTGTCTCTGCGAGGGATTGAAGTCGGTTGGGGAATTGAGTCATGCTATACGGCGATCATTTCATTGAAGCCTTGCCTGCCCGTGAACGCGGATGATAATTATTATGGAGACAGACGGATCTTCTACTGTAACTGATATCGTCATCTGGAATGATCCATAATATGGGACTGCATGGTCAACTGCAAGATATCATGGATCCAGCGGTGTGTTTCTTTTTTCTTCTTTTTTTGCTCGCTGCCGCGCGAAGTCATCCACAAACTTCCGAGTCGTCATCGCGAGTCTGGATCGTTTGAAAAAAAAAGAAGCGGTAGACTTTCTTTTCCCCATGTACTACCGATGGACTATTGAAGAAACTAGCAGATCGTGGGTGAAAGGCCAAACCCGCGGGGTCTGGAGTGAACATCCGGATCTATTGGCGGGGGATTAAGCCGACCTCGAGACTTCAAAGTAGGTCAACGAGTCGAAATCTAAAAATTGGGAACTGTCTTAGACAAAGAGGTTGATGACAGAGTTCAAGGCCCGGTGTTCGTGTTCTTGGGAGCGACAGAGGTGGGCGGAAATCAAAATCATGCTGCGGCCAGAGTTTGGATCTTGACAACGGCGTTTAGATGCTTCCCAGCACGGCAGCGGGCTACGCGTCCTGAGTAACCTGAGTATCTTTCAACAAGCAAATTGGCTGATGATGGATGACATCGATTGTCTGGCTGTGTCTTCCGAAGGCTTGGCTGCTGCAAGGTTGGGCTCTCCGCAGTTGTTCCTGCAGTAGGCCGCAAGGAACAAACTGATCGATTCAGCAAGAGTCGAACAGGTTCGGCCTGAACTTGGAAGCATGTATGTATGTCACGGGTAGGTATGTGATTTTACAGGCTGATGTCTGAAACAGTCTCTCTACAAACTCTGCCGCTGTCTCTGCTTTCTTCAGACTGTTGTCTCAGTAGGCAGCTGGATAGTATAGTCCGGGCTGAAATAGCCATTTTTTTCAATAGCAAGGTTCTCACTGTCGCGGTGTACCTGGAATAGGAGAGGCAAGCTGGATGAAGTACAGCTCCTCGTTACCAGAGACCACGGGCAATCGGCGTCAAGAAGGACATCTGTGAGATCAGTTGCAGGAGCGTCATACATATGAAGAAAAAACTGCCACATGCATAGCACACTGCAATAATCCAATACACGGACAGGGATTGTTCTGGAGTGCTGTTGCACCATACCACATTCACACTCACAACCAGTGCGCCTCCAAACTCTTCCAAATGTAAAACTTGCCTGACCACTCCCACTGAGCTCCAGCAATAATCCCCATTAATATGGAGGTCTCATGTTGATTGCTCGGCCAGCCTTCTTTGTGCTCTTTCTAGGTCGACGGAAAGTCGACGACGAGCAAAGGTGGCACAGACCAAGGATACAATATTCATTGCCACCAATCCTCGTTCGGCAAGAACATCGCAATGAGCACGGGGAATTGATTCTGATCGACCATGCCGCCTGTGTCCAGCCCAGTCACAGAGACCCTCTTGACAGTGTAGACACCTTGCCGATCTTACGCGGAAGAGTGTTGGAAAGAAGAAACGGAGACCATTCTCATAGGCCCAGTTCAGACGTGAATTCTGTCTTTGTCCCTTTGGGTATGGATTGGAAGTGCAGTGGAATCATAATCACCCAAATGGCGGACGGGATATGCGCAATGGTGGAGCCAACTAGCACAGCCGCCGAGTCAATCCTTCCCTTTCAGATAGGCACTGCAGCACCCAACTTTTTAGCTGACCGCTAATAAAAAATGATGATGATGATAATAATAATAATAATAATAATAATAATAATGGTCGCGAAGTGTCGCAACACTCGCAACCGACCGACCGGCCCTCTGCTATCACTGATCAGTATCAATGTGAATCAGCGTCCAGACCCCTATTGGGCAGTTGGACCGACTCCCCGCTCTCTTGGGAAGAATGAAGAAAAGTGACGGCCCACATCAATTTCGGAGCGAACAAGGTCATTGGTCAGGATCGGTGCTCGTTGTGCTCGTTGCTGATAAGAGACACCTGCACCAAAGAATAGATCTCTACTAGGTCGTAAGCGACGGTTCTTGGTCACCTGAAGAGGGCGTTGGAGAGACGTTATTGATCCGAGAGGTTCGTCCGTAAGCGCGATCACATCCATGGAGGGTAGGATGACTTACTGCAGCGAGGGCAGCGAAGAAGCGTGACTGGCGGAGGGCCGAAGGTGGAATTAATCAAATTTGATCTATTTTAGGTAGGAGAGAAAATCATCCATCCAATCCAATCCAATCCGTTGGTGTACCCAAGGGAGCTGCCCGGGTGGTCTCAGTCAAACGTGACCGTAATGAGGTAGGATAGTAGTATCGAATTAGTTGTGGCAACCCTCAGCCATGAACGACACAACTATTATGAGACAGCCCTGAAAAACAGAGAGCAAATCATCATCATCATCATCAAATCCAAAGAGAGTAAGGCAATTTGAGGTGGCCACTGAAAGTATCGTCCAGCAACTCTGCTTTCCTGTTGGACGGTACTTTTTCACCAACAGGAGACTTCAGCTTCATCTGATTACCTTATTATTCCGTACAAACTAACTATTATTATTATTACTTACCTACAGATGTACTCCGCATTCACCGATCCTGTATCTGTACCGTTGTCAAGGACTTGAGTCCCCGTAACAATGGATTTGAGGCCACCATTGAAAATGGGGCTTGTAAAGTCCACCTCACTCGTGCTCAACTCATGTGCCCCCACCCACCGTCTACGCCTTTTTTGGGATTCCCCGGCCGTGGTCTCGTCGTCGTCGGTGGACCAGACCAGGACCTCCACTAGTATTATTCGTTATCTCATTTTGGGGAATACTACTAAGAGTAATTAAATAATAAATAAAAATAAAAAATAATAAATCATCACCCGTGGAATGGCACGACATCGGGCTTCTCACCACCGCCCATCATGCGATATGCTTGCTGGGCAGAGGCATCTTGTTGTACCTAGGTAGTAGGTAGTGCTCCAGAATGCCGTAATAGAAACTGAGGATGGACACTGGGCAGTGGAATTTCTTTTAAGTTCCTGAACTCCCCATATGTACACCGTATGTGGTCCCCAGTAGTGTACAGCGGCGGTGGCCAAGCGTGGGCAGGCGAATATGATTGAATAATAATACATCCTTATGAGGCACAGAAATCAGGCACGATCCTAGAAATCCTCAGATTATTTGCTCAATAATTATAAATCTCCCAAATTTAATTTCTAAAAAGTACGGCCCCAGTTCTGGACGAATTCGTACCACCAGCAGATCACTGTGTGGATAAAGTCCATCCACCTCCACCATCCTTCCGTCCTCTGCCCATAGTCCATCATCGACCCAGTCTCTCATTTCCCTCCCCCGCGGCTTCATCTTCTTCGTCTCTTCTTATCCTAACTATTTCAATGATTTGTCGTTTCCTTTCCCTTTTTAGATCCCTCTAGTCGCTCGTTTCTTTTCCCTTCTCGTTTTCATTCCGCCTTCTGCTTCCTCTTAATACTCCGGCGATTGTCCACTCTCCGGTACCTTGAAGTGCTTCCAGACCTTTTATCAGAGAGGTTCGGTTTGCATCTTAATACAGGTCCCTGTCCTTCATTCATATAGACCCTGCGACACGTCGTTGGAGAAGAGGAGCACACGAGGCACACAATAATATATCAACACTACTACACTACCCGCGAGGACCTCGAGCTCACACCTCCAGTCATTCATTCATCTGAGAGGCTACCTACACTACCATTCACTGCTCACCGCTGTGTTCCTTTATCGCACATCCTACCTAATTTTTTACCTACTATATACCTAATAATACCCGGTCAGGAGCAGACTACTACTTCCTGCTCTTTCCCTTCTCACCACTTCACCTAATGTGAGTATATATACCTTGTGTTCCAACAGGCTGTGAGCAAGAACCTGACCGTTCCAGAATAACAACTAGCACAATGGAGACCACATATACAATGGCACCCAGCCCCGTGCAAGGTCAGCCACAATTCGCATACTACCACGCCGACTCCCAGCCAAGACAGCAACCATACCCCAGTCATCCTACCGACATGCAGTCATACTTTGCTTTTCAGCATGCGCAACAACCGCAGCAGCATTGTGTGCCGGAGCAGCAGCATATGTACTCCCCCGTCATCAATATGCACCAGATGGCTACCTCAAATGCTTTTCGAGGAACCATGAACATGACCCCTATCGCCTCTCCTCAACCGTCAAACTTCAAGGCCACCCTTGCTGTGCAAGGCTCACCGGGTCTGATGCCGTTGGATACCAGATTCATGGGCAATGACTACTACGCATTTCCCACTACGCCGCCGCTTTCGACCTCAGGAAGCTCTGTGAGCAGCCCGCCGTCGAGCACTGGCCCCCTGCACACGCCCGTTAACGAGAGCTTCTTCGCTTTCGACAAAGTGGAAGGTGTCAAGGAAGGATGCGAGGGTGACGTTCACGCTGAAATTTTGGCAAACATTGACTGGCAACGCTCGGCCTCGCCAGCTATGACGCCTGGTACGTTACAAGCATGAATAGTGCTGACTGCATTGAGGTGCCTTCCTTGGATTAGGGTTGATCAGCAAGCTAATGCCCCTTCTTAGTGTTCATCCACCCCCCTTCCCTCACCGCTAGCCAGAGCTCGGATCTTCTATCAGCAAACAGCTCCTGCTCATCCCTTTCCCCATCGCCTTCCCCTGTCTCCTCTCTGTTTGGCCAGTCGCAGCCTTCAATTCAACTTGAGCAGGGTACATCTTTTTGCGACCCGCGGGAACTGACCGTTGAGCCGTCGGTGCATACTCCTGCTGAGCTTCCGCCCTTGCCTTCGCTGTCTTGCGACGACGAGGAGCCAAAGGTTGTGCTCAGTGAGGCTGTGACCCTACCGGTGCATGAAAACCCGGCTCCCTCTTTCACGGCATCCACCGAGGACCCTCTAAGCACACTGCCAACCTTCGACAGCTTCTCAGATTTCGACTCTGAGGACGAGTTTGTGAACCGTTTAGTCGACTTCCACCCCAGCGGAAGCACATTTTACCTTGGTGGCAAGAGACAGCGAATGGGCACGTATTCGCTGGACGAGGACGAGTTTCTGAGCGAGCACGGTCTGGAGGAATCCGAGGATCTCGATCTTTCTCTCTCCGGCATTCCCACCATGCCTCTGAACAACACCAACGAGACAGAAGACATGTCTGCCAAGAAGAAAAGTAACTCGCGGAAGTCGCTTAAAAAGTCTGGCTCTTCGGAGAGCGAATCTGCCGCTTTCGCCGGCCACCAGGCTTCGATGCACCTAAACAACGAGGCCACACCCACTGGCCAGGCGGACAGCCAACCCCGCCAGAACTCGGTCATCAGCGCGTCCGGCTCGGAGACTGCCTCGGCGCCCGTATCGGTCAACCGCCGTGGTCGCAAGCAATCCTTGACGGATGACCCTTCAAAGACCTTTGTCTGCACCCTCTGCTCCCGTCGCTTCCGCCGACAGGAGCATCTCAAGCGTCACTACCGGTCTTTGCACACCCAGGACAAGCCGTTCGAATGCAACGAGTGCGGCAAGAAGTTCTCGCGCAGCGACAACCTCGCCCAGCACGCCCGAACGCACGCTGGCACTTCTGTTGTCATGGGAGTCGTTGACATCAACAATACGTCTCAGCCCGCATACGAAGAGCGAGACGCAACCACAATGGGTGCCACTCTGTACGAGGCAGCGAACGCCGCTGCGACCAAGTCGACCACTAGTGAGTCCTCGGACGACAACACAGAAGCTCCAACTGTCGACCGCCGATCCGTCAAGAAGCGCAAGCGAGACGAGAACGCTGCTTGATTTATTATCGCTTGAGCTATCACGATGCTATGCGACCAGGAGCACTTCCATATACACTAATACATTTCCTTTTCTCGGCATTCGCACTGGCTGGTTTGACTTGGTTGGGTTTGGCGTTGGCTGCAAAGATCTTCGATCTCAGGTGTACGGTTTGCATCGACAATTCTCTGGTTTATAAGAGAGAAACACGAACGTGCAGCAAGGTGTCTGGGACAACCTTGGTTTGGGAACTATAGAGGGCGTACTCGGAATATTCGCGACTGGAACAACATCATAGAGCGCCTCTCGAGGCATTACGGGGGGCTATATCATTTCATCTGCCTCATCTCTTCACTTCTTGTACTCCCCTTCACCACTTTTGGAGTATTCCTGCCCCCCTTCTCTCTACATATTTTTATCCTGTCCCTTTCACTTCTTTTCAGTTCATCCACACTTGCTTTCATTGTCCCTATTTTGATGTAATATGTTTTGCCACTTCCTGTGCTGGCCACATGTATAATCTAGTTTTTCTGTTATTTTTACCCATCGCCATCATACCCCCATTTGCATACTGCTATATTCACTGTATCTTGCTGGCTTGGTTGCATTTCCCCTGTGCATAATAATATGCGATTTGTGCTGCTTGTGTTGGAGCATATACGGCCGTTTGGCGGCATAGCTAGTTTAATCTGAGGTGTTGCTGAAGCATAACATTATTTCTACCAGTAGACTACGTACCCAGAAACTGTAGTTTCAGCTAGCCTGGACATTATTATTGGGGAAGCGGGCTGTCAACAAGTATGTGGTTGATGGTCGAGGTCGGCGACACCACCTACGATCGCTAAGCAATTGATCAAACCAATAATTCTTCGGGGACCAACACCAGCAATTCGAATCTCTGCTCCCTTCCCCACTCGCCTTTTATCACCTGCATATTATATCCTTATCTTCCACAATGTCCTCTTGCCTATAGTACATTCTCGTGGATAAAATCGCCCAAAAATCTCCCTCTGAGGGGTTCCTGGTAACACCTTTGGAAACACAAGAAAAAAATCTCCCGTCGAAAACCTTCCCCCTAGCACTCTGCACCACCCGATTCCCGTCCTCAAGAACATCGAAAAACCAGAAAGAACCAAGAATGCCACCCCAGCAACCACCATCAGGACTGAATGTAATTGCCCTGATCTCCGGCGGGAAGGACTCGCTGTATACGATCCTCCACTGCATCCGCAACGGGCACAAGGTCGTCGCCTTGGCCAATCTCCACCCGCCTCTCACGACAAAACCATCATCACCATCGCCAGCATCATCTCCCGTTATCCCAAAGGATGAAGCTGAAGCTGCTGATGCCGCAGGCACTGAGACCGGCGAAGACGACATCGACAGCTTCATGTACCAAACCATCGGCTGGGGCGTGATCCCGCTGTATGAATCCGCACTGGGGATTCCGCTGTATCGCGCCCCGATTACGGGCGGCGCGGTTGATACGGGGCGGGTCTATGGTGACCGGAGTACTACTACTGCTGCTGCTGCTGCTGCGGCTGCTACGCCAAATGCACCTGATGAGGACGAAACAGAGTCGCTCATCCCGCTTCTGAAACGGGTCATGGCGGCGCACCCGGAGGCGAATTCCGTCTGTGCCGGTGCGATCCTGTCTACGTACCAGCGGACCCGGATCGAGGATGTTGCTGGCCGGTTGGGACTAACGCCGCTGGCTTGGTTGTGGATGTACCCGTTTTTACCGCCCCCCGTGGAGAGGGAAGCGGGAGGGGAGGAGACGGAGGCTGGATTGTTAGAGGATATGGCGGCGGTGGGATGTTCGGCGCGGATTGTGAAGGTTGCGTCGGGGGCGTTGGATGAGGGGTTTCTTTGGGTCGATGTATCTGAGTGCTCGGGCTCGATGGGAGGTGGGCTGAGGAGGAGGATTGTGAAGGGGATGAAGAGGTTTGTTGTTGAGGATGGGGAGGATATCCGGGGGGCGGTATTG
>MU628538.1:64345-77519 GCA_025688805.1 Aspergillus egyptiacus | reverse complement strand
GAAAAAAGAAAAGAAAAAAGATTACTATTTAGGAAAGCAGCAGGCGCTACCTACGCCATCAACAGAGATTGCAGCTTGGGATGGGATGCCCCGGTAGGTAGGTACCTTAGGTGCCGTACATCGGTAAGGTAGTAGTGTCCACCGGTGCGGCATGAGCTCCGAAGTCCGTCGTCAGCCGGGAGAGGCGACGATGGGAGCCAATCAACCGGAAATTGTTCTATTGGATCTCGACCATAAGGTAGTATCATTTTTGGCGGCTTTGGGCGAGCCACTGGGCAGGAGTCGTACTGTGCTGCAGCTGTCTATTTTCACATTAACATTGGATGCGATTGGTGATGAGCATGACTCCGAAGGCCTGGACGGGGTTGATGTGCATGATTCAGATCAGATATAGCTGGATGTAAAGAGTCTAGATTCTAGATGACTTTGGAAGGCCGAGGGGAGTGCAGGTGCGGGGCCGCGGAGATACTGCATCTTGGATAATCATAGATGAACCATGGATGACAATAATAATAAGAAGGCAATATCATGGCATTCTCCATCAGAAACGATGACAACAGGGGCATTTTATTGTTATCTGACTGTCAAAGAATGTGATGGTATACTGATAATCAAAGTAGCGTACTAGAATTTCAACCAATAGAGCTTGGTAATAAAGACACTGTTTCGATCATTCAACACAAGAGAATAACTAATATTAATGTAGTGGCAAAGGAGTACAGGTACCTGCTCGTGGTTTGGGGGTTAGTAGTGGCAATACTCACGTGCATTGAACCGCCTTATTCCAGGTACATATTATCTAACCCGAAGTGCTGGCAAGTCCTACTGTAATGCAATCATGTGTATAGGACAGCTTTACATAGTGTAAAGGAGTCCAGACTCAGCCTCCCAGGATTCAGGAATGTACAGTGACGCAGCCCCTGAAACTCTACCACTACGTAGACCACTCTGTCTAAGATCAGGGACTAGGTAACTCACTATCTACTATCAAGGAGTCTCACTCAGGGCAAGGCAAGCAAGGGAGCCAGGCATCCAGATGACAAGAATGTAGATCAAACAGAAATACAATTTCATCTAGGGTCTGATCGACTGCGGCGAAAATTAGAACAAGATCAGTTTCATGTTGAATTACAGGGTCTTAAGTTACCCACCAAGTACTATACCACTATCCCTACGGTACTACATTAGTACTAGGAGTAGCATGTACGTACGGAGCCTGACCCGTGCTGTGGTTGCCTTGCGGCTAGCCTACTTTAAGTTGTCTGGGATAGGTGCACCCCTGTACTTAACTCGATGTCTATATATATATATATATACGGTGGTAATCTCATGTACATGCAGCACGGGTTGGTTGCAATACACCGCAATGCCAGACACAGAGAACTAGGCTAGGGACAGGTAGGGTGGTCATGACATACAATAATGATACAATAATCATTCAGGCACAGTAATTGACCAAGAAGGCAGCCAATAAACTAGAAGTATCTATAATTTAACTCACGGTATTCCACAGATTTCCTCTGTCCAGACCAGAGTTAGTAGCACGTGATTTTTAGCCTTGGGAGCTTAAACCAATCTCCCACTTTCCTAGTTCGACTGAATGACTACTATCCAGGATGTAGGTAGGTATATTATTCCACCCTGGCAGGCTTTAAATTGAACTTCAGGGCTGTTGGTATTTCAGGGACTTATTACTGGTATTATTATTATTACTATTGTTCCTGTTAAAAACATGATTATTTCCCTCACACATGGCCAACACAAATTACTGAATTACCAATTCACTTGGCATTTGTCAGTAAAATAATGATCGAAAGAAGAGAGAGAAACCTTGCCCACAAGGCTACTACTACAAAGGTACTAGTACACCAGATCCACGGAGGAGAGAAGGGTGCAGAATCATGCAGGTTGCAAGTTGCAACCTGGCCCCGAGCCCCCTCCCCACGCCGCCCCCAACCAGAATCAGATACGATACGATCATAGGTGGCTACGAATCCGACTCGAGTCATCGGCGGTTCCTCATGACCGTCCGATGTCGAGTTCGAGTCTCGATGTCAATGAGATCTAACTATTCATGAGATCCCCCAAATCCACCGCTCGGCAGCTCGACGAGTAGAAAAATAATATAATAATATAAATCTGTATGATCTCTGATCGTCAACTGCAGAATTTCGATAGTTTTACTCCGTACTCTTTTACTCCATGTAGACGGGACTTAGTCTACCTTACCTTAGTAGGTAGAAAAAAGGAAAGGCAGAAAAAGGAAAATGAGTGGACGGTTTGGTTTCTGGAGATCCACTTGTGATGCCTCGGTATTGACTTCCTACCCAATCAGAAACGAACACGGTAGCGCTTAATTGACAGATCTAAACTGTATATGGTATGGATAGGCGACCGCAGACGCCGCCCGTGACCTGGCTGGCCCCTGGACGGAAGTGGAACCTTTTCCAAGGCTGCGCGCAGGCTGAGAATGGGAGGAACTGAGATACGTAGGTTCGTTCCTCCAGTTCAAGCCTCATGCGCTCAGGTGGATGGGGGAAGGAGGGGCAGAGGCGGATACCTATGGTCCTCTGTGGCGACTCAGCGACCTAGGTAGGCAACGTGTACCGAGGCGGCGTCACCATCAGGAATGAGATCGGGAAGGGCAATTATTTGCCTTATCTCACCTCGTACTATGTAGTCAAGTGGTATAGGCTGGGAGCCAACTCCAGGCTCAAAGCTGATGGCGTCCACTCGGGTCGATCTGTCCGCGAGTTATGACTGGTCTGTTAAGCTCCTAGGCCCAAGGTTTCTTGAATTTCCATTGGGCTTTGAACGGGAGGGGTTCCAGATCGCCGGGGCCGGTTCCAAAGTTCGCGTCCAAGACTTCGTCAGTTGGTCTAAAAATTGATTCGATCTCTGAGTTTTTGACTTCGTGGATCCTTCGTCAGGCCAGGACGATCTCGCGCTTTTCTGGATTCAGTAAGAAATCCAGGGCAAGGTACACGGGTCGGCTGCTGATCGGGTTACATAACGTATACGACATGGATGGGTAACTAGGTAGTAGAGTACGAGTTAGGCGACGTATCGTCTCCTATACCGATGACAGTCTCCGTCTTCCCTTGACGCAGTAACCGGATGTAATCTGGATGCGAAGGTTGATAATAATGTAATATCAATAAAAGCTTTCAAAGAGCCCGCCGGCAAACTGCCGGTCATCGAAAGCAAATTCTATTCTGATGCCTCTTTCCCACAACATCAAGGGGGTATTACGCAGCAATCAAGACAGGTAGAAATCACATACAAGAATAGCCCAAACATCTTTGCATGCCATACCTTCTCCAAAAGATCAAAAATGAAGAAAGAACAGAAACGCCTCACACTTCTAAATTCCCAAGCCCAGTTTTCCAACGCCTCGTAATTATAAAATGCTAGGGTTAATGACTCCTCGGTGACACACAATCAAGTACAGCCTTGGGTTTCAAGTTGGAACCCAGAGCTGCAGCCTGCTTAGCCCCCATCTTGCGAGTCAACTTCGCATAGTGTAAGCCACAGGCATTGCACAGAGTTCGCGCGCCGTCTGGACCACGGCGCCATTCCGGTGTTTCGGCACGGTTGCAACTGTGGCAGCGACCGGGAGGGGCAGCTTTCTGCAAAGAAAAAAAAGGAACCTATTAGCAAAACGTCATGACAAGAGGTATGAGAAGTTTTGAGGCAGAAATAGACATACACCACGCCGTTTTTTTGAGTCTGGCCCGGCAAAGCCACTGTGCTTGAACTCCTCCTGGTACATCGCCATACGGTCATCCTCATGCATCCCACCGGGTTTAAAAGCCTTCCTCTGGGCCATTTGTTCGGCCAACGCATGTTCACTGAGAACTGCATGTCTTATGCGCATCAAAGCGTCGTGATTCCGCCGTTGAATATTCAACATTTCCTCAACTTCCTGGAGCGAAGGCAAAAGTCCCAGTACCGGGCCAGAGCGACTTTGGTGTGCTCTGCTCGCATAGCGCCGTGAAAACTCCAAGGTATGGGTGCTTAGATCGCCTATCTCATTGAGTGACGCCTTCATTTCATAGGCGTCCAGATGGCGTTTCATCGAGTCGTTGGGAGGAGCGCCGTAAGAATTCCCTGGAGCTCCACCCGGCATCTCATCCGCGCGTGCGCCTGCGTAGGCGCGCGAATCATATGTAGCCGGGTACACTGGCGCTCCCGGGGGAGGCTGTGATTGGAAGGGGAAGGGTTGCGAGTATACACCGTAGCCGTTCGGTGAAGCACCACTGGCCGCTGAAGTTGGCGGGTTGTAATCATATCCCGTACCAGGTTGCGAGCCCGATATTGATGTGTTACTGGTGCTCACACTCTGCGTTGGCGACTTGCCAGAGCTTAACGAGTGAAGTGATGGGTTCCTTGAGTCTTGCGTGTTTAAAGAAGTCAAGCTTGACCGCGACGCTTCCGCCTGCAATTGTGGCTGGTGAGGTAGCGTGGGAAACGAGGTTGCCGGCGCACCATGAGAGAATGGGTTTGGGGGCCCCGGTGGTCCTTCCCCGCTCGAAGAACGCCCAAGATTGGAGAGATGGTGTGGAGGTGGTGCACTATGGGGTTGTTGGGGAGGAGCTGACGACGTTGGAGGGGGGGGATACGGAATGGTAGGATCATTCCCTAATGCCTCATGGATGGAGGGGAGAGACTGTCTTGGTTGTTCTTTCTTCTCGTCTTCGTAAGCGCGTCGAGAATCCGGAGGCGAAATGTAGCCCGCGGGGGAAGCTGTCGGGGTTGTCGAGAAGGGATAAGAAGTTTGGTTTGGATACATCGTTGTCGGGCTAACGAGAGGTGTGGGAGATGGAGCAGGGCCTCGTGAGCCTAGAAAACCTATAGCCGGAAGATGGTCTCTAAAGTAACAAGGGAGAACAGTTAGCGCACACCGAAGACCCCCTTGGCAGGCGAAGCTGAGCGAAAGACTTGGGTTTCAACACACCTATGTCTATGTCCAGCATCTAGTGAACCCATGACACCGGTAGAATAGACGGGAAAATAAGAGCAAAAGTGTTTTGAGCTCGCCCACCGAGAGCGATCCTGATATGCCGTACGGTAACCAGGAGATGGATTCAGGCGGATTGACCGGCGTAATATTTATGGACGGCGTGCCTCCGAGCAATGCAAGTGTGACGAATGACCGATCCAATCCAGCCGAGTATAAGATATACCAATTAGATAGATAGGAATCTTCAACCTGGTGCCACTTGATTTCACCCAGACTTGTCCGGGGGTGGTGGCGACTGTGGGGGTTTGGGAAGCAACAAGGAAATCAAGTCCTTTCTGGGTCGGCCGAGCGAGCGAGAAATTTGGCGGCGCAATATAGTACTGCGGGAACGAACGGTGTTCAGACGACCAGGTAAGGTAGGTAAAGCAGCGACCGAGATTATATGAACCACAGTTGTCGGAGACTGTGCCCTTGGTAGCTGAGCGTCAAAAAGTACGGAAAGCACCCGCCGGTGGCGTAGATGCAGAGAACAGATCAGATCGGGACGGCCCTTTCTGTGATTTGAATAACCATCTGCCCAAAGCCCCGATAAAAATATCAACAATCGGACTCCCGACCTCGATTCACGCGACAGGTTGGTTTGACGGTTGTTGAGTTTGCGAGCAGAAAAGACGGCGTAAGCGCAAGGGATGAAAGGCAAATACGTCGCGTGGAAAGCTGAGGCTGGCGTTCCTATCAAACCTGCAGGGCAACTATCTGCGGGTGGCAGGCAAGATTAAGAATGTATCGAGACAACTTAAAATATGTCGCGACACAGTTGAGAATAAGGGAAGAAGTGATGCAAGAAGCAAAGGCGCGGGGAGGGGTGGATGAAGGAGATCTGTTTTAGAATGTCTTGGAGAAGGATGCGGGTGTGCAAGGTTCGTAAGCTCGCAGTCTGTTCCCTTTCAGAATGCGAACATGTAGAGAATGAGGGAGAGGAGGGAGAGGTAGATGATGAGGGTGGGAGAGAAATGGAGGTCAAGATGGCGGCGATAATATAAGAGGAGCAAAGCGTTAGCAGCAGCCTCCAGATAGGTATAGGTATTATTTATTATAAGGTAGCTAAAGAATAATAACCAGAACCATAATAGTATCTGCTAATCGAGATTCATTGAATAATAATAAAAAGAAAAAGGGAAAAAGGGAAAAAAGGGAAATATAAAAAATAAAAAATAATAATAATAATAATAATAATAATAATAATAATAATAATGACTTTTCAGGAAAATAATTAAAATACTGTGGTACGCATACATACTTGAATATTAGGAGTACCTAGGTACTAAAGTACTATGCTTTATGCCAGATGACGGATTCCAATTTCAAAAGCCGCCACCGTCAGGCCCACTGTAAGATCTGGAGAACAGGCCAGGAGGTCCCTATAGCTGGCCCGGGGAGAAAAAAGGAAAAATAAAAAAAAAGAAAAAGAAAGAAAACCCGACCTAGGCAAAGATACACATCACCTCATCTGAAAAAGTTGGAAACATATTCTTACGGAGTATTACAGAAGCTTTACCAAGTAGTACAAACTGGGGATCATCAACAAAGTGTAGACTGTGGAGTCTCTTAGTGAGCTGGAATTACCTATCCATCTAGATACAGTGTAAGGTACTTATTCTCGGCAACAGTGGATACTGACCGGGAGTAGTGTGTCAGGTATCGCCAGGTGATGCGCGGCGAGAGGTGAGGTGGGCCTGGAGATGCACCCAACTAGGCTTAGCCCCTGAGTATCAGGCTGTACTATGGTCAATACACAGGCTCAAGCTGTCCCTGGCCCGGAAAATATGTGGTAATACCATTACCTACCAGTGAACCCCCATTCCCCGGGCCGGAGTACATACTACTAGGAGTAACACTTAATCTAACAAGATCCCGAGCTTGAGTCTTTCCTCGATCCAGTAGAGATATGAGAATCAGAGCGTCGGAGACGATGCGCCACTACCATTATCCATACTGTACGTAGTTACCCACGTACCATATACGCTAGTTAGCACCGATTCCGTCCTAAGATCTGACCTTGCGGGCCCCAAAACCAAAGTGGCTGGGGTTACGCCGTGAAGGGTCTAGGTAGATAGGCAATCATTATCTGGGCATATCAAAAAGCGACTTGCTGGGATTTAATAATCCGCCTGCAATGTAGTTTAGCCCGCTACCCCGACCGCGGAAGATTATTGAGACGGGACCGGGGTGTGCTTACTCTTAGCTACGAAGTACGGCAGGTATCTACGAGGTCGGGTATCAAGATCCCCGCCGCCTGCATCGATCGCGCGCTACTCGATAAGGAAAAGTCCGACAGACTCGGGCTCCAAGAATAAAGAATCAGCTAGCCTGGCCTGGGCACCGAGTAGTAGATCTCTCTGAAGACCAAGGTTGGGCAAAGGCGACTTGGAAAGTTCCCAGGTGGGAAACGTAGATTAACTGAGGTGCCGGGTGGATCACTGTGTCACTGTTGGCAAACAATCCTGCCGCTGCATGATCGTAGCACCTTTCAAACCTCTGAGAGAGAATGACGCAAGGTCTGTTCCCAAAGGTTGAAGATGCTTGGATATTTTCTGTGCAGGGCCTGCTGGCCTGAGTCAGAAGTCAGATCCATCTGGAAACTCTCGCTTGCGGTGGAGTAGCAGAAGTGCGCAAGCTGCATGCAGAGAGACCGTTGAAATCGCAACTGGAGGAGATCTGAACCCCCTCCAATCCAATCTGCTCTGGCTGTGCAGTGCAACCGCGGGTAAGAGAGTGGCTGCAGCCGATCAGATCCCCTCCTGCAACGGCACGGACAGAATTTCACATCAATCACACTGTATTATTATTATTATTATTATTTTTATAATAGAATAAATAATAACAAGTCACAAGAAAAGGAACGAAGGTAAGTTAGGTAGTAAGGACAGGGAGAGGGCCGTGTAACGGGTGAGCTTCCCCCGTTTTCCCTTCAAGTTCTCTTCCATAACCTTCCAATCCGTCTCGTCTTCCAAGCTCCGTCCCATCTCTCCACCCCTAATAATAATATTCACTTGCTCTATGATCTCTCATCATCTTTTGCCATATGTGGACCCCATGTCTTGTTGCAGCTTTGTTATTCCATCTGCATTGTTGCCATCTGAAGCTTACAGTACTACCCCGCCCCAAGTTGACCTCGGACGCTCGCTTAGCCACCACATGGCGCCATTTACACCAACCTTGTATCTTCATCGGTACCAGATATAGTACAGTACTCTTGTGGCGGCGCAAAGACTGGTCAGACCCGACCTGGCTGTGGTCATCGTTGCCGTTTCCGGCTGCGTGCGCGTGCGCAGAGTGAGGCCCCGAGAGATGGGCTGTATGCAACCCCACTCAATCAAAGAATAGTACGTGGTGCCTAGGTAGGGACAATAAAAGACTCGAGTGCGAAAGGAGCTGCTTCTATGTTTACTACTACTACTAGTAGTCAAGGTGTTCGGCTGAAGCGAGAGTTGCCGTTTCATCTACCCATAGACCTTCAAAATCTGACAGCGCATCCTTGCTCCATCACGCTAGCTGAGGCTGATCACGATTCTCGCCGCGATTCTCCAAGCCTCGAATAATGGGCTATGAAACAACGCTCGACCGATGTGATCCGTCACCCCCCCCAAAAACGGTCAACCAATTGAGCTTGTGTGACAAGGTACCTGATACTTTCCAAAACTTCATCTGTGCTGCTGGCTCGCAGACACAAACCCCTCGGGTTCCATTATCCGTCGTTACAGAATCGCTGTAGCTTGTATTGTGAGACCGACTTCCATTGCTACTCTATCAAAAGACGGAAGCAAAAATGACGGGGAGAAACAGAAAATTCGGACGCAGGAAGATAAATTTTGACAGGCTGGACTGTCGCTCAACGCCACTTTCTTGCATTCTAGACACTACTAGTACCTATAGATCTAGCTTATGGTCGCCGGATCGGCTAGTCCATCGCTGGCACTACGCCGTTGAAAGTGGCTTGCCATGCCATGGAACGGCCTAACGGGTGCCATGTCATTATTTCCATTTCCAGCCCTGGTACGATACAATGCTGTCCCCCATGTGGAGCCATCGCCAGATATCTGCTTGTCAGATCTCTTGACAACGCTGGCGCACCGGCGTACGACCCGCTGGAAGGATAAGTTCGACGAGCTCTTGAGCCCCCTGCTGGTTACTCGGCGGCCTTTCATGTCTTCTCCCCTTTCGGCCAGGTCCAATACCGCTTTTCGTGGCATTTTCGAGCTCAGACTGACACAGAAAATCGCATTCGTCCAGAAACAACATCTTCGAACGGACGTTCTGCTTTTCTTTACTGCTCAAATAAATAGGTTCCAGTGATACACTGGATTCCCTGAAACTGGAATAGCATGTGATTCCCAAGTTATAACCGTGGATCTCACGAAAGGAGCATCTTACATCATTGCGGATGACTGCTGCTTGGCCGTGCTAATTTCATATTTTCGTTTCTGTTCCAAGGATGGCACCAGACCATGGGAAGTTCCAATTCATCCTCCAAAATATGACGCCAGATGGACCTAGCCAAAACAGACGCACAGACATCATGCGCAGGACTAGGTTCGATCCAACGGCCAACCAAATTAGCGACCGACCCAATCAGGTTCCGTGACTCATGAGAGACGTTTTCCGTCAAGATCGTACCGCATAATATGTTACATTGAGGGTGATTGATATCCTCATCTAGGTTCCAGTGATTACAGGCGTCGCAGCGCTGGAGGATCCTGTTTGCCCCCTACTGATGACGATCGCTGGACACTTGCTTTGGGCGATTGGGTAGGGCGAGATTAGAAGCCCACTGATCTTGAGGCGAACGGATATGATCCAGAGTAAGTTTCCCCTCATAATGCGTCACTTGGTTCTGAGAGCTTTTTCGGCGGTGGTGACTTGGATGTCGAGGACTCGTATATCCAGAAGACATCTGACAGGTCTAGGTCAGAGAACATTGGATTCGAAAGGGGTCACGATGGATTCGGGTTAGCCCAGCTACGCAGGCGTGCAGATAGGTGCGCTCGGCTCCCGAGATATCTTACCAGTCAAGGAGCCCATGAGCCGAGTTAACAGGAAAGAACGCATGGGCGTCAGACTCAAACTTGAGGCCATAGCCCCGAGCCATTATCCTTCCGCTCTTTAAAGAAGTACTAGTTCCCTCACTTAGACTTTGGTTTACTGGACAAGGCCCATTTCTAGCCAACTTGGTATTTCCTTTAGACACGTGAAATATAGCTCGAAACGATTCAAGACGCTGACTTCCCTCATTGGCCCGTTATCAGCAGCACGATCAGAGAAATGGACGAGACGGAGATGATGCATGCATTCAAGATCAGCTCCATCACATACTGACCCACTCAGGTAACCTGATAGTTGATCGCCGATTTTGGCGGGTCTTCTGTACCTAGGCTAGGTATGAGTCCATGGCACCCGTGCCAACTAACCAATTATTGTATCTGGGCTCTAACCGAGCCACATCCATGCTCATGCTCACCCGCGAGAAGACAGCCTGTGCCTTGACCTGGATCCGATCAACTCCACCAAAGCAAGACAAGATGAGCAATATCGACACTTGCAACTCATGGCCTTGACGGTTATATCATCATCAGTACCCAGGAACCAAGAGTTTTGATCTCGAGTAAAAGCCTCCGAGGCTTGAACTTCAGGCGAAGCCATGGTGGACTTTCATGATCGCTACGGATGCTCAGATTCACAGCCACAAAGAAGTGGAAAGGAGCAACAACGCCTCGACCAAAGTGGAAAGAGCCTAATGTGACCTACGGAGGTGGTCGCAACTTTCCAGCCAAGATCAGCATTCTAAGAGGGAGAGCCCAGATGCCCAGAAATCCACCATTCTGCATTCCAAAGCAGGTCCGCTCGAGACTGCTAGGCTTCGGCTTGTCACTGCAGGGCCCCGAATTCAAGAGGGTCTTGCTCTGCAGGTCACGATTCAAGATTCATTATTAAGATACCTCGACAAGATTCCCATGGTTCAACATTCGATGCGCATTCCAGATCCCTGCAGCTGAGCCGATTCAAATTTCACGCGGCTCTTCTTTTGGGAGCCTTCTCCAAGTGCGCTGAGTAATTCACCGCATCTTTGTAATTTCTTCAAAGAGGCTTCACTTTCCTCTCTAGGATAAGCAGCCATATTAAGGGAGGAGGGTCACAAAGACGAAGATCAATTATTACTATCCCATTGACGACCGTCGACTAACTACTGGTCAAGCTGGGCCCTGGAGAAATCGACAATCGAGATGAAATTTACCTCGAGTGGGACCTTCCCGACAAAACCCCCGGCGCGTTTTACCTGAAGAGGATAGTTTGACAGCTGCAACGCCCCCAAACAGGAAATGGGGGAAACGCCGCAGGAGGCCAACGGACCAACGGTTGCGCCACCAGAGTTTAGGGGGGTTTGTTCGCAACTTCGCAAGCCCCCAGACTCCAGAGTCCAATCTCCTGCAGCCAGACAGATTGGGAACCGAAGCGCTTGTCTTTGAACGACGTACACAGTACTCCGTAGATAGAAGATAGTACTCCGATCTGTCCCTGCTTCTGGATCTTGCCAGCCGGCGAGCGGACAGAACAAGGACTCGGATAACTCGTCACATGCTATTTTCCTTATGCAAGGTTCTCCGGCATGGCATGTGTTTTTGATGTTCATCGCTTGGGGTCTGTACACAATAATACACATTCGTACAGAACATCTGACCGTGCATCGCTGTCCTCTCATTCTCTTTTTAACTTTACGGCAGGGCTCAGAGTTGTCACTCATTCCGTCAAGTTTCTGCTACTACCACTACTACTTCGTTAGTAGCAGGCCTGTCTCGCCGGTATGTTACGAAGTTACGAACCGAGGACCGGTGAGTAATAATAATAATAATAATAATAATAATGAATGCGACTGCCCGGCAGGAGGCAGGCCGTTTCTGTTCCGCGCCCCTGTGCATTCTTCGATCTCCATCCTTCCTCCGAAGGCTCCGGGCGAAGACGCAACCCAGCCCCATGAAGTGGGCTTTTGTTGATCTTGTTATCGGTTTCTCCCGTTTGGCGTACCAAGATTTGGGCGTGACCGGAGAAACCTCGCCCGATACCCCGATTTGAAGAATCTGACTCTGGCTCGAATGGAACGGACGGGAGCTGCCAGAGCTGCCCAGAGCTACACATCCTGCATGGTACGTAGACAGATTGTTATTGACCGTTGACAACGTGCAGGTCGCATTATATTATTATACTCCCCCCGGTCCGATCGAAGGTCGCATCGACTAGTCGTTGCACTTGATACTCTCGATCAGACTACGACACTGTGTACTTTATGGGCTATTTATCACATTATCACAGTGCCTCGTTTCGTGTTCTACATCCAAAGAAAAGAGAGTAATCGAGCTCCTTCTATTCATATTATTGGGGCTGGTTTGATTGGGAAAAGACATCCATGATAGCTCATCACAACTCTTGTCTCACCACGGTACAAATAATTAATCACTTCGCTACCATCGTACTCCAGGTAGTTCAGGTCGGTGGCGACCCGCGAGCAAATCCTAGGTACAAGATCACTTTTCAATGTGGTGCGTCAGGAGGTTGATCCTCCCTTTCCAGTTCCACGTATCTTCGTTTTAGCCCATGGAACGCAATATTACACACTTTCCGGTTGACAGACCGTTGAGAATTCCCCACTATGGATCCCGAAGGGTGGCTCCGATCCACTTGCGCGTGGTCAGGAGTTGGTGGGAAACAGGTGGCGCTAGTTCTGAAGGATTCATCCCGTTCTTTGTTACCATAACCAGATACACGATTCGGTAAGTGGCGGCCGAGGTATATACGAGAGAGAGAGAGAGAGAGAGAGAGACAGACGATGTATGACATCCGAGAAGGAGGGAACAATCGACATATTCCACGACCCCGGAATTTGGACGTATAGGAGTGCCTCAACGTTACCTGTCACCTGGTAGTTCCATACAAATATTGCTTGGAAAAGGTCCCCGATGCCGTTGTCAAGGCTCCAGACTAGCCGCTAGCCCGAAGCCAGGATTCCAGGGAGCACACGGTGGGTACAACGGTTGGCATGGAGAATCCTGGTCCTTCCAGAAAAGAATAAAGGTCGCCTTCTGGAGATCAGGATCAGGATGGGGCGGCATCGAATTCGATGCTCATCACGTTATTTCTTTCTTTTTTTTTTTTTTTTTT
>MU628538.1:0-64329 GCA_025688805.1 Aspergillus egyptiacus | reverse complement strand
TTTTCTTTTTTTTACAAATGGAGTATAACAGTGGATCATCAACCTGGTGTTATCCGCAATTAACGGCAGGGCCTACCTAGTAGTAGTGGATGAGATTATTCTTTCCAGAACAGTATTGGTGGCGACACGATCCGTGTAAGAGATCCAGATCTCGACCGTTGAAGTGCTTGGCTTGACGAAGAGGAAGGGGAAGAAAGGTGGCGTACATATTGATTATTATTCTCACGTGAGTCAGTCCCCTCCGTGATGGTGAAGAATTACTAATAAGGATGTTTCTGCGGAGACCACGGAGTTGATGACAGAAGTGGTATAGGGTCAGCTCGTCAAATAGGACTAATATTCAGATAATACCTGACTCCTCCTTTTGGGCTACGTGTATCGGCATCAATTTTCGCCAGTGTACCATGCTGTGATGTGAATTCCTCAGCAAGACTTCAAGGGTGGTTAGCGGGCGCATTCTGATACTATACTCCCAGTCTCCTACTCCAGACCTATCTAGACTGTGCCGACTGCCTTTGATTTAAACACATGTCGTCTACTATCAGGTTCCGATAACTACATTCTCCAGATATATAACAACATGTCTACCCAGACCAGACGTTCATCTCGGTCCTACTTCTTAATCATAGCACACTTATCAAAGACTCCTTAATGATCCTCTCAGTGTTAAATTCTCTTCGAATCTTCTCTGAGTTACGGCTTACCCAGGGGGGCAGTCGTCTCATAGCTGAAGATCGTCGCTGAACCTAGCAAGGGGCAGAGACACAACTGGAAGGCTTCCAAAACATCCCATCTACTCCTCCTAGGAGGGCCTCGGCTTGCTATCAACAGGAGGATTTACAGCCCCTATCCCTGGGACAGCCACGATACGCGTATCTTGATTACGGTCCTACACAGCTATTATTATTATGAATCGATCGAGCCACTTGCTCTGCTCCAAAGGCCTGACTACTACCTTACTACAGGGTGCAGACTACAGAGCCAGACCAGGTTGAGTTCAAATCGATCTGTATCTGAAACAGGGAACGGCTCGCCGATGACATAGGCTATACGTCCGCGGTGGAGCTGTGGCTGATCGTTGGTGACCAGTAGGCCGTGACCTTTTGAGCTCGAAAAGGAGGAGAAAAAGAAAAAAGAAAAAAGAGAGAGAGAGAGAGAGAGAGAGAGAACAAGCAGATTAAAACAGACTGGCAGATCCCTCTAAGAACGGGCCTTATAAGAAACCGCTAGAACTCAGAAAGAAGGAAAAAATAATATCTACTACCAACTAGCGGACGATTTCGAATCGGGATCGGGGTGATTTCGATCTTCGGGGTCAATGATGCCGGAGGATATTTATTATGATTGACCTTGGGAAGACCTGGAAGTTTCCGTGGAAGCTTCAAGTTGATAGCTCCCTTACCTTACCTTACCTGGGACTAGGTTAGTGGAGGTATCTGCTGTAATTGGGCCAGAGCTTACAAGTAGTCAACTACGCACTAAAGTAGATTAGATTAATCATGATTTAATCTATCATCCCGAGAATCCTGGAAAAAGCGGGCGATATATTATTATCCAATCTAATAAATATCTAGCTAATCTGCCTGGGTTGCTCACCCGTGTGGGGACTCCAGCCGTTCACATGAATCGAAGACTTATGCCTCTTTGGGACGTTCTTGCGAATATATGAGTAGTAGCAGTGGTGGTGGCGGCAATAATATTGAATATCACTGCGTCTCTACCTCAAAGACGGGACATACCGTTCGTCATACTCTATGGAGAGCATTTTCCCTGGAGATGGAGGATGAGAAGGAGGATTATTGGCCATCCATCCATCCATTCATCCATCCATCCATGTTGGCCGAGTCTCTTGCCTTTTCGGTATGTTAGTGATGAGTCTCATGTGGCGAAGCCGAATTGAATTGGAAGGGGAGAGGTTCACCTTTCAGCACCCATTGAGGCTGATTATTAATTTATTTGATTCCGGCAAGTAGTTTGTTAATTAAAACCTCGTCGACCGAGCAGATCCCGATTGCCTTGTTTGTTATTAGTCTTATAGTTATATATATACATATATATATATATTCCCTGGGTCTGTGTCGCAGGTAGATGTAATAATCCCTTGCTTCTGGTCTGGGAGGATCCGCATGAGATACCACATATCGCGTATTATGCTGGGGACATGGAAACTTGCTTTCCAGTAAGCCATCGTGAAACGGTATCTTGTGCTCAGGGAGGGATGGGGACTTATGCATGGCTGGTAGCTACACGGTTCATGGGCCAGTGTGGGCTTTCCATGTCTGGATTGGCACCACCTGCGCGAGCGCCTACTTGATCTCGTCTCATCTCAGCTTCTCGTCGTGGGTCCTGATCAAGGGGAAGATGGGAGGAAATATATGCTGTATTTTCAGCGTACCATCTTGGTAATCCTCGGGCATTGGATCCTTTGTAGATAACCTTGTAAGCTTAGACCGGTCCCTTCTTAATGGTGCATGCGGACGGGATAGGATGCTTTCTGTGAAGGAGGGTTTCTTTGAGTTGGTGCTGGGTTGGGTAGTAGTGGGAATTACTCTGTCTCTTGTATCTTCATGGTGCCTTAGTTATCGAGACGATGCGACGGGATTGCAGGGCTGTGGCATGCATCTGATTCATTGCTCTCGCGGGGAGGCTGTGGTTATCCTGGTGAGCGCAGGATATACAATACGGACAGGCAATTCTGTCCTAGCGGTCCGGGCGTTGATGTTGTCTTTGTCAATAGATTGAACTAGGTCTGGAGGGAGCTATGTGCTCGCGCTAGTACTTCAGTCCGTACATGCAATGTCTGTAAATGCTGCTCAGCTGCGTTCATCAGCTCCGGTATGTTCAACGGTTTACGTATGTGTAGTTGGTGAGATATATCATGTTTCTGTAATGACTGTGGTCTGAGTAATGTGCATGATTGCTTGATTGAATTCTTTTCGCGCACGATCTAGGCGTCAAACAGGGTTTCGAGGTGATTCGTCTGAATTGAGCAGACGGTACTTCTTAGGTAGTGGCACTCGACGACTCATAGCTACGGTATCTGCGGCCTCATACGCTCGACAAAACGGATATTGGAAGAATGTGTCGTATTTTCTTGAAGTCGCAGACAAGCATGTCTCGTTGAATAACTGGGAGAATTGTTGCTTGATGGCTGGCACTTATTTAAAATGTTCATACTGGATATCTTTTAAGTCAGAATTCGGATCCTTGTCCACTGCGGAATAGCCCTTGCTTTTTGGAGGACTGTTGGTTACCTGCCTGCTTATCAAAGAACTGTAGAGATAAATATTTGAAAGACTAATCTGTCAGCTGAGCATCTGTTTGTCCAGGAAATAACAGAAACCTTCAGTGGGGTTACCTGAGCGACTTCACCGTTGCTATATATTTTCAATCAATGCCATCCTCATTGTCGAGAAACGTATCCCAACCTGCTCAGTATCATACATACATGGCAGACACATGCTATTTATGCAATTGACCAGACATCAATTTGTGAGGTGGTGGACAATAGGCTGCTCTGGGTGCCCGAGCTCAAACGATGTGCTTGTGTTCTAAGAAGCATGCCAAATTATCGATGCATATCCGACTAAGCGTTCTCGAAGGCTCAACCTCTGGGTTTCACCAGCAGATAAACCGGATTCCTGGAGCACGAGCAAAAACAGCCGAGGTAAGTCCCGCTGCTTCGACATGACGGTCTGGATCTCACAAGGACTGGCCAGAAGTAGCTGGCTGGTTGCACAATACCCAGGCATTCCCAAGACAAGGATCTGCTATTTGGTACCCGTCACACCGTCTGCCATAATCCAGCTTATTATCTGGGGTCATTTCCCAGGCCACATGAAGGGAAGGGCGCTCAGATAAAACCCTGTTGCGTCTTTGCTAACGGGTGACATTGCACTGGTCAATCGGATCGGCTTTCAGCAGCTTCTTGTCTCTGATATGTTGCGCAGGCGGTCTTTATTCGGCCAAGAGGGGAATGACTTGCATGGGCTTTTCAGGTGAATTCTTAGCTAGCCTTCTTGTGCGACGGCCAAGACATGGACCGATTGTAACGGTGGCATGTGCACACAACCACTTGTCTGGGGGCGTTTTTCTCTTCCTGAAGCAAGCCATTGCGTGAGCATATTCAGGTATATGCGTACAAGGGACATCTTCGACAGGAGGTTATATATCGGTAGACGGGTTCCCTAGGCGTGCACTCGGGGTAGCGGAGGACGGAGCTGTATAGGCGTTCTCGTTGTCGTACATGCTTTCTCTGGGTGTCAGCGGAAATCTGCATCTGGACTGGCTTTCCAACACCGGGAACCGGATGGATTGCAAGTGACGTACGTACCTTCCGGGTAGATAAGGGGGTATATGAGTATCAGTAGCTGTTTCCCAGCCCATGAGAACCAAATAACGGGAAAAGACAAAAGAAGTACTTCCTAAATCTTCCATGCTAGACGCTTTCTCAAACCGCACCCTGGGAGAAATGGGCTTCACACTGCCCGCCCTAAGTCCCTCCGTGCCCAGCCCCCCTCAACCATCAACCGAGATAGACTCTATCATCACAGTAATAGAGGGTTTCGTTTCCGCCCTGAACGCAAAGAGCGCCATCGAACTCGAGAAATACTGCGTCCGGGCTGGCGGGATGTCATTATGGCCGCCGGCAAAGCTCCCTCGCTTCTGCACAATCGGTGTCTTCGTCGAGCACATTGCGAAAGTTGAAGCCGATATCGACGAACGGATCTGGAATCCTGAAGTCAAGCTGTACGAGCCAGGGAATCTGGCTGCTGTTTGGGCGCCCTTTCGGGTGAAGGTCAATGGAGTTGTGGATCATGTGGGTGTTGAGCTTTTCATTCTGCATAAGCTCAATGGAAATTGGAAGGTCACTGGGCTGGCTGATTCATGTCGACGACCGACGGAGGAGGAGAAGATATTGTTGTTGTGATATTTGATCTGATTATTCGAATAGCGGCTTCGATGCAGCTGAGGAGGGCGGAAGCTTAAAGCGTAAGCAAGCAACTGGGCGTTCTAGTGAATGATAAACGCCAGAAGGGTGAAAAAAAAAAAAGACCTGATTGTACGAGATTGAATCAATTATGTTATGTACGTATATAAAATACTGGCGGGGTATAAACTGAAGTACCCATGTCTATGTCCGCAATATATATCCTCAGTTTTTTCTACCTCTAAGCATTTCCCATCCAATGCTTCCCTTCTCTCCCTCTTTCACACTAATCTCCTCAACAGCTTTGACAAGATCATAGCAAATCTCCTCGGACACGACACTGTCCTGATTATACCCGGGGTGTTTTGCAACGTATTCACGGATCCACTTGGCACCAGTCCAGAGTGTACCATTCGCCCGCTTTCGTATCAGGTCGAGGTATCTTGCCAGTGAGCATCGGGTTTCCACATCCACATTGACGCTGTTCAAGTAGGACTCGACGAGGGGAATCAGCCCTGGAAATGAACCATCCGTAGAGCCGTTGATGATATCAGAGATGGTCATGAGCTCGTATTCTGATTCAACAGGTGCAAGCGGCGGGGAGGGCGGAGGAGTATTGGACGCCGAAGGTGTAGCCGATGAGGAATAGTTACTCCCATTCGACGATTGCAGGTGCCTGCGGACGGGCGGAGAGAATGGATCTTTCCGAAAGTAGAACTTCTGATCTAAGACAGCATTGCGTGCATGGGCCGTCTCCATGTTCTCAGTTGTCCTTTGGATAGGTATATAGAAATTCAAGTCGAAACTCAGGATAGCCCGAGTGACAAGCACAATGAAGACGGCGAAGGCGGCATTTTCAAAATCCGTCATTTGGATCTCCATCGATCGGAATTCGACTCTCCAGCCAATATCGTGCTTTTCGGGTGGCGGTGGCTTGAACCGCATGTGTTGCCAATTTGTCGACTGGAGGTTCTCAAAATGGTCGGCTTTGTTCAAATCCAGCTCCTCCAGATCTTCTGAGAAAATGACTAAGGGGTCCCGAATGAACAAATGAGCAAAATGTGTCGCCAAGAGCTCGTCCATGCCGTCTTCCATCAGTCGTCTCTTGATATCTTCGTCTATGACTAGGTCTGGATCAAGGTATTCCTGTCTCAATCTTGGGTCCTGGGAAATGTATGTCGAATTGGAAGCATATCTCGATTTGGGAATCCTCCACCTGTCGTTTTTGAGGGGCTGTGATTTGTTAGCGAGCAAGCTTCTAAGGCTAGAAGGAGTAAGACTTACAAGCTCACCAAGCTCTTCCTTCGTCCGATCATCCACAGCGTTGCCGATCTGATTCCATCGAACATCTGTATTCACAAGGAATCCCTTGTAGATGGGAGTTGCCGCAGTGAGTGCCAAGAGAATAGGTCCCAATGGGCTCAGCTGGTCGTACAATTTCCTTCCTTCGGTCATGTTTTTGGCTTGGAATGTGATTTGGAGGCAGCAACTGCCCATTCCGAAAGCCATCGCGTCCATATAAACATGTCCGTCTTTTGCTGCCCCGTTTCTAACATCATCGTCCTCGGGCCAAATATGAAGATCATAGTTCACTGTTGGATCTCTGAAAGGTTCTGGGGTATTCTTATCTTTGAATACCGGCACATTCAACTCAACCTTCCGGCCCCTTCGTGCTCTAATGTTAGCCGCCAAAGTCGGGAATCTGATATGCGGATTCGCGATTTCATCAGGGACAAATTGGGATCGCAGTGCGGGACCGGAGGGAGGGTAGTAAGGCTGGATGTAATCATCCTTTGTGCCTAGTCTGGGGAAGGTCGTAAGCGTTATAGGAGACTCGTTTGGTGCCATGTGTGCTTTTGCTACCTCTCGTCTGGACAAGCCTCGTCAGTAAATGCGCGGCATCTTCTGAATGGGAGGGGGGTTTTTACCTCCATCGCATATTCGACTCCACCTTCAGTAAGTCCTTGAAGTCAATTCCCCACGGCCTTCCAGGTGTAGCTTCTAGCATGAAGCGCCCAAACTCCGGATGAAAGTGCGGCGGTTCCTCTCCCTCGCTATAAATGATCAGATACCAGTGCAAATCCCAGCCGGCCCAACTCACTGTTCTTTATTCTCGGAGTACGTGCATGTTCCTTCCTTCCAGAGTGCTTCGTCCCGTGCTAGGGATTTGAGAATCTCCGCCTGGGCAAGGGATAGCCGTGCCTTCCTCGCTGCGTCGTCCACTGCTACAACAAGATACTCGACCTGAAGTGTCGACATTGGTAAGCTTCATATTCATATATAACAAAGAGACGTGTTGTGCTCACCTCATCACCCCAGAGAAGAGCATCGCGCTCCTTCCCTTTGGCTCTACGCCAATTCGCAAGTAATTGCTGTTTTGCTTTAGCCAGAATCCGAACTGGCAATTTTTGAGCTGGTTTGAAGCCGAGCCAAACTAACCTCAATTCCCCAATTTCGGACCTGGTCCGCTCGTTTCTTCGCCTCCGCCCATTCGAGTGCGGTCCCAAGCGCTCTGTTTAGCCGCGAAAAGTCAGAAAAATGTTGCGCTCGAGGGCGAGATGCCGACGAAAGCCTTTAGACGTACAGGAGACCCATGATATCATGAACCTGGAGAACAACAGTGGAGGTTTAGGAGCGCGAAAAGCCTGGAGAAACAGAAAAGCAAGAGAGTGCGAGTATCATAAACGGACAGCCCCGCGGAGATGACGGGTGCGCCCCGGAGCGCCTGCGACGGGCCTTTTCCGAGGGTAACAATTGAAGGGTGAGAAGAATACGAAGAAAGCGCTGTCGCAACAATAAGCAAGACACCGGAATATTATAAATGAAGGGCTGGAGCGGAACAAGATGCTGACAAAAGCATATCCTCCGACTTCTATGCCCGTTGAGATTCTCGCCAGTTCTTTGGAGCACAAACCAACAACCCTATTGGCGCAGGAAGATAATGCCTTGCATGACAAGACTAGTCATGCTGCAGCGGGCCCTCGATTATCCTATAAGACAATAACGCAATAATAATAATAAATAAAAATAAATGATAACACAGGATAAAGGAATGATGGTTTGCTTGCTAAGCAATGCGGAGATTATGATCATGTGACTACACTTTTGCACAGAGTATACCAATCAATACCTAGCAGATGACTTCATCCATGCAGGTAGGGTCTGGCAGTTGTTGAATCTGTCTCAGAAACTAGCTAGTGCATGGCAAACCTACAGATTCGCGAAAGCTAGTCGCGGGGGCTTGAACCGGCCTGGATGGGAGAGACGGCTCCATTCCGCTACATCAGCGCCGTTGAGGATGTCTGCGTCGCTGTTGCTCGGAGAATTGAGGATTAATGATAAATAGACAAGCAGTACTGTATTCGCGGAAGTTTGCGAAAATGTTAGGATTACCGAACTCCCGCATGCAAAATTCGGCCCCAGAAACACTGCTTCTGATATGCAGTACAGACCGTCGTATCCCAGTTGTATCGATTGCAACAACCCTAAATGACGCCCCGAGATTTCTGAAGCTGAAATACGATGCGATTGCAGGGTCGATTGCAGCTCAAAACCGCCCCAAGGGGGCAATGAAGGTGTGGTGACAGGGGCTCTGTCATAATCAAACGCCAAAGCAGGTCCATGAATAAACGGTATTGAATCTCTATTTACATAACTCGCTGTTTCGTGCAACTCGAACGCATGTGGGAATGTATCGGTGTTCTGGTATCAATTGCTCCGTGCACCATCCTTTGCGGCCCGGAGTTCATCCATCTTCGCGACACGCTTTTTGAATTCTTCATATTGGCATTTCTCATAACTGTGCCTCTCGTCCTGTTCGCAAGGGAAGTCCGGTAAGCATGGCCCAGGAAAGAAAAGAAGATTGGACCTCGCACAGGCCAGTCATACCTCGCATTTCCAAGGAAGGTAATATTCCTGTTGTCGGCATCGGTTCAACGGAATAAGCAGGTGTGCACAGGAATCACGGTATTGTAGGGGAAGGCGAGCAGCAGACATCTCCTCTCGGGAGGCTAAACTGATGTCAGTATTCCCTCGAGGGTGGAGAGATCGGGCACTTTGGATCTTCGACAATGGCGCCAATTGGATCAGAAAACATACCCTGGGTATCCCCAAGTCCAACGGCGCTCTTTACCGACTCGGCGACAGTCATTTTGTGAGGGGGAAGTGGTGCGAATGGAGGTAATTGCCCAGTATGGTCGGCCGACTTGAGGTTTGCAGCTATTCGGGATAGTGGTGACGGTTCCTTCGGAGAGAGTCATGTGACCTCACGTGATGAGTGTCGAAACTAGTATAGCGCCGTATTCCACTTAACGCGATTGGCGCGTTGCTGCAAAACCACCGCGTTTTGCGAGAACCATTGTGTCTATAACGAGCCACTTGTGGCTGTCTTCTGCGGTTTTTCGGGCTCAACTAATGAATCCAAGGGAATCTATTGCTGCTTTTGCTCTGCATTGGGGTTTCTTCCTTGGAGGACGTGAATCTTCACCTCAGTTTGCATCCTGAACCTGCGCCCCAACACCTCCTTCGGGAACC
The DNA here is from genome assembly GCA_025688805.1 of Aspergillus egyptiacus. Classification (NCBI taxonomy): domain Eukaryota; kingdom Fungi; phylum Ascomycota; class Eurotiomycetes; order Eurotiales; family Aspergillaceae; genus Aspergillus; species Aspergillus egyptiacus. The sequence goes on along the minus strand of MU628538.1, from coordinate 54,866 downwards.
TGCTGGCTTGGACCGGATCACGAAAACACCATGGCGGCTGTGGACTTCTCCAATGTCTACTCCGCTACATACAGCAGTGTAAGACTCTTTAACTTTACCGATACTTCCGAAAGACTGCTGTTTCTGTTCTTTTTGTGCAGCCTTTTGTAAAGTGCTACATCTAACCCTGTTGGCTAGGTTCCGGTGTATGAGTTCAAGATTGGCGCCGACAGTGTTATGCGGAGGCGGTCCGATGACTGGATCAATGCGACACATATACTCAAGGTAGCAGGATTTGACAAGCCAGCCAGAACTCGTATTCTCGAGCGTGAGGTACAGAAAGGGGTTCATGAAAAAGTTCAGGGCGGCTATGGCAAATATCAAGGTATACCAATTTCCATTTCAGTACGCATCGCGGCCCTTAATGAACGATCGTATAGGTACATGGATTCCCCTCTTCGAAGGACGTCAGCTTGCGGAGCGCAACAACATCATTGATAAATTACGACCAATATTTGACTACGTTGCCGGGGACCGCAGTCCACCGCCCGCGCCAAAGCATACATCAGCCGCGTCGAGACCGAGAGTTCCTAAGAATACCCAAAGGAGAGTTGTGAATGAAGAAGTTTTCAGCGCTGTTAATCCCAATCGAAGCATGGGCCCTCCGAGCTTCCATCACGAGCAATATGAGATCAATGCCGGTTTCGACGACAATGAATCAATTGAGCAAGCAACACTTGAATCCTCATCCATGATAGCTGACGAAGAATTGATCTCCATGTCCCAAAATGGGACCTACTCTTCAAGAAAGCGGAAGCGTGGAATGCACGAAGTAGCTGCCATGTCACTTACTGAGCAGGAACATATTCTCTATGGAGACCAGCTTCTGGATTATTTTATGACAGTGGGGGACGCCCCAGAGGCTACACGCGTTCCTCCCCCACAACCGCCTGCTAATTTCCAAGTAGATCGTCCAATTGACGACTCAGGGAATACCGCTCTGCACTGGGCCTGTGCTATGGGGGATTTGGAGATTGTGAATGATCTATTACGAAGAGGAGCTGATATCAAGGCGTTATCCATCCATGAGGAGACGCCTCTGGTACGCGCTGTCTTATTCACGAACAATTATGAAAAAAGAACTTTTCCAGCTTTATTGGATTTGCTTCTTGACACTATCTCATTCAGGGATTGGTTTGGTGCTACTTTATTCCATCACATAGCACAAACAACAAAGAGCAAAGGAAAATGGAAAAGCTCCCGGTACTACTGTGAAGTGGCGCTAGAGAGGTTGCGCACCACTTTTACGCCGGAGGAAGTTGATCTGCTTCTATCTTGCCAGGATTCGAACGGAGATACGGCTGTTCTGGTCGCCGCTCGTAATGGAGCGTTTCGTCTGGTCGATTTGCTTCTCTCGCGCTGCCCTAGGGCTGGTGACTTAGTAAATAAACGGGGCGAAACGGCATCAAGCGTCATGCAACGAGCTCACGTTTCAGAACGAGATATTCCGCCGGCCCCGTCATCCGTTACCATGGGGAATGATCAGGTGGATGGCGACGTAGGCGCCCCTGCCCCTATCAGCTCAGAACCACAGTCCATCGCTCTACCGCATGACGTGCCCCCGGCCACTGCGCAGCTCCTGTCACGAATTGGCCTGATAATGGCCGAGGCCAACAAGAAGCTCGCGTCGAATTACGGGGGCATTAAGGCCAACCAACAGGATCCGGACGATGTCACGAACCCGGAGGCATTATACGAACAGCTGGAGTTGGACCGGCAGAAAATCCACAAACAATCTGAAGTTTTAGCAGCAAAAGAGGCCGCGGAGGAGTCAAGTGACGCACAGTCCAGTCGTTATGAGCAGATGAAAATCCGCTACGAGTCTCTGCTAGAGCAGATACAGGAAGCCCGTCTAAAAGAGCGTTTAGCTTCCACCCCTGTCTCTACGCAAGTTGTCACTCCACCGTCGTCCGAGCAGGCCCAGCTGCTCACCACCTTTGAATTAGCTCGCAAACTATGTGCTGAGCAAAAGACCAGGCGGGTAGCGGTGAAAGAACTGGCTCAACAAAGAGCCGATGCTGGCGTCAGCACGAAGTTCGACGTTCATCGCAAGCTTGTGGCACTCGCAACAGGTCTCAAGGAGGAGGAGCTGGATCCAATGGCAGCGGAATTAGCGGAGACACTGGAGTTCGACCGAATGAACGGAAAGGGACCTGGGGCCGACTCACCGGAAGCAGACCAGAAAGACTCGGCCTCATTACCTTTGACAGGGCCAATAGTATCGGTGGATGCTTGAGCCACTTGAGCCGCTCACCGCTCCTGCTCTAGCTACGGTAGATGTCATTCTTTACTGCAGATTGCGGCTCCGCCCGTGGCCCTTCAGCTTTTAATTCCTTTTCCGCTGTTCATTCTGTTACGCTTTTGTCCTCTTCCGACTTCATGACTTATACCAGCCTATGGAAGGCAGTTTATTTCTGTTCCATGCTGTCAGCAGATACCCTGTGTTTTGAACTTTTTTTTTTTTCCCCGCACATGTACTGTCTGTTTTCATATTCCATAACCTGTCCCAAAGCCAGGAGCAGACCCTGAGCCCTACACAGTGTTTGTAGACAATACAACCAACGCACGATATGGTTGTCGAAACAATGTATATAAGATCTGTCGTGCAACGATTCCAGCGGAAATTCGTCTGTCCTCCGGCTCTTCTGGCCGATGATTAGTGGTTTACATATGTAGGGAAGCCCGTTTATCATTTTGATTAACAAGGTACCTAGATGCCCAGGTAAATCCAGACACAAATCAGACCTGTCTGGGCTCTACCTACCGGGGTAGACTATATCCTGCATTCACATACATACCTAGCAAGCTCCAAGTTGCCACTCTATGCTCAAAGGCCCAGTCCAGAGAAGCAGCCAGTCACGAGGGCGGCGGTTCCTGGACGAATCTCGCAAGAGAATTGAATCTCACTGGCGACGAAGGAAGCCACGTTGATAGCCGCCAAGCTGGGGACTCTGCGAGCATGAGCCAATTATGATGGCGGACTGGAAAATGTACGATGTTCGAGACAGGAGGATTCTATGATTCTGATCTAAGATTGGTCGAGTAAGGCGGCTGTTTTCCCGGAGTGCTGCAGGTGATATTTTCAAGGTGGGTTGGTGACTACATCAGCAAGCCAGGCTAGTCCAGGATAACTGAGGAGGCAAGGATGTTCAATAACGGCACTCCACGGTTGTTTCAATAATTAATCGAGGATGGTAAATGAGGATCTAGGCGGACGTTGATGGTTGATGGTCGAGTGGCACGGGATCATAGCGTTGAAGGCCTGTTATTTCAGGCGGCAAAAGCGATACCTTGTTAAGTTGTTTATATATGACCAATCATTATCGCGTTCTTAGCCCCAAGTGACTTTTTGGCCCCATGGATGCTACTGAAATAGAATTAGCGGTTATTCAATAATATTCAGAACTCCGCCGGTAACCTGAGTCATAAGGTGTCAAGGCATCAGTATCATTTACCACGACCGAGTGCCGTCCACATTGAGCGAAAAGACAGCATAAGATGAGCCTATGCAAGTGATGGGGTGCTGGTAAAGTGTAAACTGAGGCCGGTATTGTGGTAGAACATTCAACCAGTCTTGACCAGACAATGAACTATTTCATTGCATTATATTATAATTAGCAGTAGTAGGGCTTCAATTGTGATTAGCGTGACTATTGAACTCCTGGTCCGGGCTGGAGATTCTGTTTCGCCCGCCCGCTTCTTCGACTCCCCGTCCCCTCGTCTTCTTCCTCTTCCTCTTCGTCTCCTTTCACCCTCACCCTTCACTCTTCTTTCTCCGCTTGGGCTCCTACCTTACTCCCTTTCTCTTCTTTTCTACCTCCTCAATCGACTTTGGCCCAATCTAATTCTCTGTTTGCTTTCTTTCCTCCCCTTCTTTTCGTTTCTTAATCTATATCCTTTCCGTTCGCCCCCCTACTTTCTTTTCCGTCGCCGGCCCTACGAAAGCCCTCCCTCGTTCCCTGCCAAAGATCTCGTCTCTGCTTCCTAGAAGAAGCCGACCAGTCTCTGGTTTCTCAGCTCAATCGCGGGAATTTGAAAGGGAAAGGCTCGGAAAGAGAGTGGAAGTCCGTGTGGAAAAAACTGATCCAACGCGCCGAGACCCGAACGAACCCAACAGCCGAATTTCTCAGGTCTCGCGTTATCCGCCTTGCTTCCATCCGAACCTCTAGAAAGCTTGGGAGACCCAGACATCACCGCCCAACCCGATCACAGGAATAAAGCAAAAGTTAAAGAGAGCAGAAAGTCCATCTCATCTACGGTCAGACCTTACTACAATACGGAGCCGGCCCTTTGCATCGGCATTCTCTGGTGGTTCTCACAACACTCAAAGAACCACTCGAGTTTTGCGTTTCCTTTCCACAAAAAAAAAAGGCACATTTGTTTGAGAATTGCGGAGCAATTTCTCAGACACTTATTTTACTGTCATCCTTCGTTAATCACTGGCCCGACCGCGACTTCTCTTGGTTTTCGCGAAGTCCTTTATCTGCCGTTGGCCGTGCTCTGCCATCATCTATTCTTTGCTTCTAAAGCTCGAGCTATATCGCTGGAACCGCACTTAGACGCTTACATCACCTAATTGTACGCCTGGCTATTCGCTTATATTCGGCTTCTCAAGTTCTCACGTTCATTTCTGTGGGTACGTCATGCTTATATTGACACACGTGAAAATTTGCTAACCACATTAGAGCCAGTTAGGCTCTTATAGCTATTGAGTCTTCACTAGTTGGTCGATTAACTCTCTCGTCGAACTTTCTATAATATCATAATTGGCGAAATCTACCCCGTTCCTACCGCCTACGCCACATCGACTTGAACCTTGAGATACCACGTCCATTCCATTCGTATACTGCACATACAGTTTTCTGATACACACCATTGAGTATGGACACTGGCGGTCTTGCTCAGATGACTTACAATCCTTCATTCAATAATGGCAGCTCGCTGGGAGCTCCGGGTTCCAGTTTTGGATCCCGGCGGAAGGCCCCCAACGTCAAGCGCTTGAGTGTGCCGCCCCCGCATATCTCGACTATTGATGAGTCCCAGCCTTCTGCGACGGTTGCTACCCCGCGGACCAGTCGCTCACACCTCCTCGCAGGTCTGAGAACTGCACCGAAGTCAGCTACCGTTCTCTCAGCCAGCCAGCGCCGGCAGCACCTCGGTCTGGAGGGAGACCGGTATGGCAGCCTGTCCAATCGAACTGCCGAACGCAACATTCCCCAAACTGCAGTGGAAACCGGATTCCCACGGCAGTCCATGATGAACCAGGGACTCGATACTAATGTGAATCGTCCCATGTATACCATGCCGGAGCAGGTCCTTGCACCTCCGGCTATTGATTTTCCTAGCGATATGCCCATTGATGAGAATCTCTATGCGGAACTCATGTCTACCAATCTGTTCCTCGCTGCGCAGCAGCAGCGCTTACAGCAGCAATTGCTCAGTGTGACCGCTGCGGCCCAGCAGTTCCAAGGTCTCAACCTAGGTACAAATCTTGCCCAGCAGCAAGACTATCCTCAGCTATCGGTTCCTACCATGGGAATTTACCAGCAGCAGCTTCAGCAGGGTGTTCAGCCAGTAGTTCAGCCAGTCGCTGGTCAGCCGGGGCTCTACTCGGTTTACAATCCTTTGACTGGGCAGGTAAATTATGTCTACGATAACAGCATTCAACAAGATCTCTCGCCCCCATACCAGTCTGAGGAGGAGTACCCTTCTCCAACTTTTCAGGTCCCTCCTTTCAGGGCCGAGGTATCCCCCCCTCTCGAGTCGCTGAAGTCCCCAGTGAGCATTCCAGAGGATGTCTCTTCCAACAGCAACCCTTCTTCCGAAGATGTGATTGCGCCCTTGCCTCCACCTTCTGCCAACGCCTTCCGCAGAGGCCATAAAAAGAATACATCGTTCGGCCCGGGCCCTAAGACTGGAATTGACACGAACAAGGCCAACAGCGTTGCTCACCTTGCTGGACCGAGGACAGCTCCAATCTCGACTCCAGCTACCGGAACTTTTGGCCCAGGTCAGAACCGAGCTGGAGAACACCCGGTGCGCCAACCCCGAGGACCGCCCGCTCTTGAAGAGCTAGTTGCAAAGCCCACATCGAAGCACGAAGGAAGCAAGAACTTTGCCACTCGTCAGCGCCGTCGTGCTGTCCATAACCTAGTACGTGCAGGTATCGAACGTCGTGGAGAAACTCGCAGCCTGGGAAATAGCAGTGGCGGTACCAATACTCCGGCAAGCGAGAAGGAGTTTACGTTTTCTGACAACGATGATGCGACCGTCCGGAGCGGCAGTCTTTCCAGCAAACCCAGCCTGGGAAGTTTACGCGCTGCTGCCAACGGTGCTATCGGCTCTGAGAGGAAGGAAAGATCCTCCCGAGAGCGCAGATCGCAAGACATCGCATTTAATACTACTCCTCTGAGCGAGAAAGATGGATACTTTGGAAAATTCACCGACCAACCTTCCCCACCGTCCGTGGCTGCTGTCGTCGCTGGCCAGAAGACAGTAGCCCAGGGTACGGAAAGGCGCAAGACACCCATGCTCGTGTTGTCAAGCGCTGAAAAGCGCAAGACACCGATCATGTGATTACCGGCGTCGCACACACATACTATGACCGAAACGTAACGGACTGACAGCTATTGGGATGATTGTCTACTGTGTTTTCTTTCTTGTCTAGCTTGTTTCCCTGTCTCTCATTTCGCTTCTTACTGAAAGTACGATTGAGGTGCCCGCTCGCCTCAAAATAACATTGACTTTGTCTATCGTGGATGTCGGGGATCTTGAGCGAAACCCGCATCTCCCTTTCTCTCTTTATTATATTCTGGAACTCCCGGGTTTAGGATTCGACGTCAGTTTGACAATACTCTCGTTGGTATGATTGGTCACACCCACTGGTTGGATCGACATGTCTTCCATATGTCTCTTATTATAAATCTTCACCTGTGTCCAACATGAGCTCTTCTCGTCCGTCCACTGAAGGGTTGGAACGTATTTTTGTAAACTATGGTCTTAGTCCGGGCCAAAATAAGTTCGATACTTAATTAGTTGGCAGCAGGACGGTGTAGGCACCAGCAGTAGGTACAGTGGATTGGCTGTAGTATGTATACGGCCTACCTAGGTATGTCCGAGTTAGCAGTAAGGTCATGTAGAGGAAGAGAAGAGATGCAAACATCACAAACAACCGACTTGAGGTATCGCATCTCGGATGATTATTATTTAGCCAACCGCTTTCAACCATTTAACTGCAGATTCCCAGGTAGTCATATACACCTGGCCTGCTATCTAAGTACCTCCGCTTATAATATACAGTACCATGATCACCAATCGCAACCCGACATAATCCCTCTGCCCCTCCGATCCGATCTCGAAACTCCCGCGCCTCAACCCAATCCAACAACGAAGACAACGCTACCTTCCAACCACCGACCAACCAACCATGGCTCCCAGAGTCCCCAAATTCCGAGTCCTTGCCCCCGAAGTCGCCAAATCGCTACGCCCTCATCCTCCAAAGCAATCCCCCAAACTCCCCTCGTCAGGCAACCGACTCCACCCCCTGTCATCCCTGCCCTCATCTCCGCACCCACCTCCGAAATCCCACCCAACAACAACGCCTCCAACCTCAACCAGCTCTTCTCCCTTCTCATTCTTTTCTCGCCTCCGCACCCGTTACAATGCCCTCCCTCATGCCGTCCGCGCAGCTGTCCAGATATTCCGCCTCGCACCTTTACTTCCCATCGGCGCCTTCCTGTACGACCACGTCGGCCAGCCGATTTGGGTGCGGGGGCCATCAATGACCCCCTACCTGAACGAGAACTATGAGACAGACCACACAGAGCGCGACCTGGTGCTTCTCAGCATGTGGCCCTTCGGGGGCGCAGGGTGGGGGTTCGGAGACGGGAAGAGGAGGATCGAACGTGGGATGGTTGTTGCGATACGGTTGATTTTCGCCCCTACCCTAATCTCTCAACTAATCAATAACTACAGACCAGACCTTGCTTACGAGTATGCAAACCACTAGATCCCCCGCAAACCCATCCCACATCGCCATAAAGCGCATCATCGGCCTCCCCGGCGACAGGATCCAGACGCGCGAACCCTGTCTGAAGGAATCGCAAATAGTGCCGTTCAACCATGTCTGGCTGGAGGGGGACGCGGCAGATCCGAAGAAAACGCTCGACAGTAACACGTACGGGCCTGTCAGTGTGTCGCTGATTGTGGGGCAGGTGCGGGCGGTGCTGTGGCCGAGATTTCGATGGTTGGATTGGGAGTGTTGGGAGAAGGGGCTTGTGGAGGGGGATGTCGAGGGGCGGTTTGGTGACAGTTATCGGAAGGAGGTGAGGGAGAGGGTAGGGAAGGGGGCTGTGCAGCTGGAGAGGCCGTTTTTGACTTAGGGCTTTTCTTCTCTGGTTCTCGGGATGGGGATTTGGGTTGTATGATACTGGGTTAGAGTCGGGAGTGTGCGTGGCACTGTACATATACTTACTACTAGTCGGCCATTTCTTTGCTGACAATTGATATAGACTATGTCACATATTGCAGGCTCACGCGGGTCGAGGATCAGATTTAAGTCTAGGGCGAAACCAACCGCACATCCTCCGCTTTCCCTTCCTGCAACCGATCAATCTCGGAGGCAATACTCAACACCCACCGGTCCTTCTCCACCCGACTGCGTGCCTTGAAGACAATCGTGCGCCCATGCGCACCCAACTTAGAGACCTGCTTCAACGTCTGCCTAGTCTGTCCCCTCTCGCCCAGCTCGCGCGCTCGGAAGAGATTCTTCCGTATAGGCTGCCAGATCACGAAGGTTATGGCGGTGTCCTCGTCACTGCTTGTATATAGATCAGTTGAGAGGTATGCGCGGGGCAACGCGCCGTGTCCCGGGTGGTTGCTGTCGAAGGTCTGGTTTGCGTAGAGCAGGTCGTTTTCCGCGACGATACCGGAGTAGATATAGCAGCTTTCTAGGTCAATAGTGGACTCGAGATTGTCGTGAATGTGGGGGATTTCAACGCCGCTTCGTCGGCGGAGTGAGCTGTGATACACCAGGAGCTTTCCGGCAGTGAGGACTACGTGGAAGCGTTGGAATGTTGCATGGCGGCGAGGTTTCTTGAAGAGGAGGCCGGAAGTCTGAAACAGATGGTTAGTCACGAGCTTTAAAAGTTTTGGGCGTGGCGGTGAATATACCTTGATAGGCCGGCATCCTATTAGCGAGCACATGTTGTGTAGTATTGGTGATGCTTCGGCCTTTTTAACCTCCCATTTCCTGGCGTACTGCCCTATCACAGACTCCATCTGCTCGTCGATACCTAGAATCTCTAGGTTCCGCTGTCGAATGTCCTTAAGCTCAAGCGCATCAGCTGCTGTTCTCGCTTTCCAGTATTTCACCAGAGCCTCTAGTCTCTCCATCCATTCGTCCCTCGTTGTGCTGTTGTATGCTTGGAAGCGCACGACTAGGCCGTTGGCTAAAAGCATTTCAAAACCAGTGTCTTCAGACTGCCTGATTGTGTTGCCTTCTTGCGGCGCGCTGCTGGGTCTTGGCTGACTGGCCCCAGTGTTCCATCCAGTCTGGACATCTGACGCCGGGGAGTCTTCGGGTATTAGGCGTACCTCTCGCACAGTGCACAGATTGATAAATCCTTCAGCGTTGCTAAGGTTGTGGAGATTTCTGTGCATTTGCGAATACGCATCTGCATCATGCTGTTTTAAATGGTCCGTATTGCCGTTCGAAAGCCACGAGATCTGTCCATCCCGGACAGGAAATGGGTCAATTTCATAGGAAAGAGGCGTTTCGTTCAATATTTCCTGGGTTGAAGGAATTTCCGAGCCATGTGGGCACAAGCTTGGGGGTGTAGGTGGCAAGGCCTGTGACGGCTTGCAGAAAAACAGATACTGGTCCTGACAGAAAAAGTAGAGGCGCTTGGTGAAAATCTTATTCATGCGTTGGTGCACTCCCTTCTGAGACGTGAGTCGTATCAAGAAGCCTTCAACCGGTGTGGGCTCTTCTTCCTTTTTTGGGCCGTAGCCAATAAATGTATTGTAGTGTTGCTTCGGTCGTAGTTCAAGCTCATGCGTACCCTGCATGGCGAGCGAGCCATACATCTCTTCCTCGTTTCGGCCATGAACCCACTCTAGCCGATCATATCGCTTCCATGCAAGCCCCATTGTTTCCACTTTTGACCACTCATTTATCACTTCGGACCACTCGGGGCGATTCGCCAGCATTCCCATACATCCTTGTATAATGGATAGATAGGCGGACTGTTTCGCTGCTGTGGGTTCGGAAACACCGTCGTTATTTTGTTCTTGTCTGATAGCGATTTCGAGCTCTCTGAATGGGTTGTTGAAGATGAGAGAGACAGCGAGATCAGGAACACCAATGGCGAGCGAAGAAGCCCGGTGTCTCCCTAAGGTGTGGGCAATAAATGTGTACCACTCGACAGCTCGTGCTGTGGACCGGGGTCGCAAGATGTAAATATTCGTCCCTCGTTTGGCCTTGTTCCAGACGGCAACTGTCTTATCCAAAGAAGAGTAAAGATTCATTTTTGCGACTTTCCGGCCTAGCGACATTTCGTGGTAAGGGGGAGTTTTCCGGCCAGGATCCTGTATCTTCGGTATAACGCGTGTCTTATACATCTGTAAAATAAAAGGTGCTTCCTTGCCTGACGTTGCCCGGCAAACCACAAGAAACTCTCTCCAGTTGTCCTGCACGCGGGTCTCCATCTTCAGGCTATCGAACTCGCTATAGTCTTCAGGCAGTTCTTCCTGCATCGTCTCTTCGACTCGGACCAGCATCCTTTCTGCTTTGATGACTTCGCCTTCTTCAAATTTGCGCCTGGAGAGCCATCCTGGGACCTGGCCTTGAGCCTGAGAAATTCTAGACGAAATCCGCCGTTTCTTATGGCGTAAATTGTCACCGAGATTGAACCGTGTAGAAATCCTCCTCGACTCCCTTCGTCTGTGCCGAAAGTCATCACTTCCTCCACTGTCTGCACGTTGGGGCTCCCGACGCTCGAGGTTCATGTGAGGTACGCTGTATGGCTTTCCTTTTCCCTTGTGTTGGGTAGACTCTAATAATGGAACGGTCGAGCCAGTCTCGCTGGGAGGCGCTGACGGGAATTGCTGACCATTGCCGTGGCCGGAACTGCTTGGTGTCTGATCGTTTTGTTCCACAGCTAAGTGCCTTGAATTCGACTGCCCGCCCGGTCTAATTGTAGATGCCTCGTCTGTACTGACAGTAGTGGGTGTAGATTCTCTCGCTGTGAAATACGCAGATCTTGTGTCACGTTTTGGACCAGTCGACGCTCCGTCGCGATCGTCCCCGTTTACAGTCGGACCAGCCGTACTTGGTATGGGTGAGGGAGTTTCTTGCTCCGACTCAAACGGCTGGGGCAACGTCCTGAGATGTTGTGTAGTCAATGAGCCTTCCTGGCCGCCTGGCTCTTGTTCTAGTTCCGTCTCTGTCTCGTCCTCTTCCGGCGATATTGGTAAACGCGCAACGAGCGGTACCTCTGATTCTCCAGCAAAATCTGCATCCGCAGAGAAAGTAGCAGCTCGGGACTTATAGTTCCTCAACTCCAAGCGCTTTCTGTACCACGATTTGCGATGACTCTGTAGCCAGTTCTTCGGTATGGGTCCGATGAAGAATCGTTTGTTGGTTACGTGAACATGGTTTGCGGAGGCATGACGCTTTGAACTGCGTTAGACTAGGAGTTTTCTTCAGGTAAGATTAGGCATCTTACCAGCTTCTCAGCCGTATATGAGCCAGGCTCCAGCCTGGGAGGCCCATTATCGGATGTGTGTGGATCGACCTCCATTCTCTCTGGTCAGTAACATGCTAGGTGCCAGTACTGGGCATTCAAAACAGAATGTCACAAGCCTGGTAAAGAAAATCTGCCTCTAAGTCTCATTGAATAAGAATAAGTAGAAAAGACTGATGGTAGAATCCCACTCTGCGTGCTCACCACCCCATTGCAGGTCGTAGGTATCCAGCCAGGTAGGTAGGTAAGGTAAGTATCGTCTGGCGAGATCATGGGGAAATGACGTAGTTGGCCCTGGCCAGACCTGAGGCTGTTTGCAGAATTTATTTTGTTTGCACTGTTTGGCTTTGGCTAGCCCCGCTTATTGGTTTCATGCTTGCGTGTCATGCAGCGGTGTAGGAGGGTAGCTGTAGCTCATATTATTGCTGATAACAGATCCCCCCTTTACTTCGTTCACCCCTCCGCAATTGCTTTGAACCTCCACAAAGACCGCACCTTTTTCTTTAGAATTCCAAGATGTCTGCTGAAATTCCTGCTGGTGGTACCTGGTTCGATACCATCAAGAAGTCCTTCGCCGACGTACCTATTGATGCTGCGAACGACCAAGGCATTGCTACCTCTGAGTTCCTCGAAGCTGCCGAATCCCTCACTACTCTCTTTGGTACGTTGGAAGACTGCAACGGATTGTGCCACTCATGCTAATCTCACACTGCAATAGATCTCCTTGGCTCTGCCGCATTCGCCCCGGTCAAGAGCGACCTGACAGGCAACATTAAGGTCCGCACATTCCCCCCAACCCCAACCATCCGCCGGCATCATATCGGCGCTCGTCCTAATATGCAAGCAGAAAGTCCGCGACAGGCAGCTGGCTGCCCCCGATGAGTCAGGGACTCTCCAAGCCCTCGTGATCAATGAACTGAAGACGAAAAAGCATGTCGCCGCGGAAGGCTTGCTTTGGCTAGTTAGGTCTGTGTCCCAAACTCTACTGCAAGCAGCATGGTCCACTAACCCTATCTCTCAACATAGGGGTCTTGACTTTACCGCTCAAGCTCTCCGTCACAACATTGACAACCCAGCGAAAGAGCTCTCCGACTCCTTCCGTGATGCGTACGGCAAAACCCTCAAGCCGCACCACTCGTTTATCGTCAAGCCCATCTTCTCTGCAGCCATGTCCGCAACGCCATACAGGGATAGCTTCTATGCTAAGCTGGGCAGCGATACCGTGAAGGTCAAGGCCGCCCTGGAGAAAGAGGTTGCAGCTCTCGAGGAGAGAGTGGCCATCTTGAAAGCGTTCCAGGAGCGCAAGGAAGCAAACTGGAAATAATGGCGCATCTTGCTTCCTTTTGGCACATAATTCCCGCTTGTCAAAGACATTGCACTTACAAATGTATATACGCTTCTGTGCCACTGATTGCATCGCTCAACTGGACCATAGTAACACACTTAGACCCTGCAGACAGCTGGCAAGGGTAAGCTCTTGAATACATATACCAGCTAAACTATGCAACACAGAAGCGCCCGGCTGCAGAATATTCTTCAACGCACATTTGAATAAACGAGAGTCAATAACACGCATCCAGCATTGGAGATTGACGAAGGTGTTTCGTTTAAATGGAACACCCCCCTGCCGCATCATCGTGTGACAATGCTGGCCCGAGTCGAAGCGTAAACCAAATCAGGCATATTCGCAGAAACTGAGGAGCACGGTTGTTTGTCCTGCGGAGACGATATATTATTATTATTAGATTTCGGGAGATGCCGGTCCCGTTCGACATTACCTGCTTTCTTGTTTTCCCCGATATTGTGTAAATACCACTTTCTAGTACGTAGGAGTGGTGAGGAGTTAGGGACCCGAGTGGTCGGCTGCTTAATAATAGTACTATTAGTAGTAGTATCATGAACTGGTAGGGACCCTGCGGAGTCCAGACCATCATGGGAGGGCTGTCCACAGTTTACGACGGATGTCAACCGGCACTTATTCTCGGCCGTATCCAGGATCCTGGCCGAATCGTTCGGTAGATATTATTATTTCCTGCTGGTATCTTAATAATAATAGTACTCAGGGCGGCGGACAGCGGAGTAGTTAAGCAGTCGCTCCCATTATTCCAATAATAATAATAGTCTGGCGATCAGCATCATGTTCCCCTCCCTCAGGTTCTGCGAATCCCGGATGCTGGACTGAATTTGTTGATCGAAATAACAGGCCTGTTGTTCAGTATTCGACTTCGCAGAGACAAGTCTCCACCAGAGAAAGCGGGCATGATTTGAATTTCGATTTATGAAACGCGTTGGAGATCCACCTTTTTGTGCTGATCCTGGCCATCGATTTCGCGGCAGAGAATCTTGTCGGTCGAGAGTTAATGGCCCGTGTCTATCTACTATCTCGATACCTCGGTGGCTCGGCAAACTTTGAATCTCGATTCATCGTTCGGCGATATTCTTGGCCCTGGGGCATCCCGCAGTGTTGCGGCTTGGATGCCCACACTTCAAAAGGAACTTTCTTCGAAGGCCTAGGCTTGGAGTAGTAACTTCTAGTAGTAGACAAGTGCCTGAATAATAATAATAATACCTCGGGGAAGTAGTCTGACTTGCCGATCCGTAACCGTGGAAAGGATTGAAGGATTCAGGCACCCAGAAAAACAATTTCCACGTGCAGGTTCCAGTCAAACCGTCGGAGCCTTCAGTCTCTGCAAGGTTTTTAGTACCTTGGCACATTATCCCTGCCTGTGGACGACACAGATCAACGACGGAGAGCAAGCGGTTTGGAGCCTGGAGGGAGGGGGCGATCGATGGAAGCGTGTTTCAAGTTCCATCCTTGCCAATGGTTCAAACGTCCAGCTCCTTCAGAGATCTCAGCCGCACCTGATCGGTGCTCTCGAGGTACCAAGAGAACTCCCGTCATAAGCGACACTCAAAAGAACAACCTGCAAAGTTGCTAGGTTATGATCAATATTGATCGCTGTCGTTGTTATATCTTGTTTGAATTTTCAATCACATGTCGGATTTTTCAGGTGCTAGTTACGTATTCTGGCATCTGCAACCTAACTGTATCGATGGATTTTACCCACAGCAGACCCTCAAAACTCCAATTCCCGCATTCCGATGGACCCGAATGTCACGATGGCACTAAATTAACCGGCTTCGCTTGCTTAAATCGCTTTCCGCCATCGGCGTTTCCCCTGACAGGACTGGTGCGAAGTCTGACCTCCACTAAACCAGACCCAATCTGTGCATTTGCCCTATCCCGACCATCACTGATGAACTATCCTCCCCAACCTCTTGGATAATAATGGCCATGCGTCTGTGTCATGGAATGGAGGCCCACTTCGCTTCAGCCTTGTTATTATGATATCGCACAGCTATGGGAAGTTCCATCACCGGGTGAGGGTGCGCCTCCACCGTTTGTGAAGCCCGTATATGAGAGGCAAGTCGACACGAGGAGTCTCGGACCAATGCGCTAATCAGGAAATTGTACATCGGCGACACTATCCCATTCTCTGCTTAAGTCCCATTTAGAGTTCTGGCTAAATTATTCTCAACGATGACTGGCTGGCTCTGCTTTCGAGAGGCCGGACCTTCGTGAAGCAGTCCACTTGAGTGACCTGACAGTGGCGCCCAGGTAGCAGGTTCTAGTTCAGCCTTTCAAAGGTCTATGGGCTCCATTATCGCCTCTGGTCGATCCTGCGTCGTAGGGAATGTCCTGGCTTCTCATCGACGGACCCCTTCCCTGTTTCTCTTCTCTCCTCCAGAGCAGTTGTTGTCGCAGCACTCGGACTGTATACGACGCCTTTGAGCGAGAAAAAGCATTACCGAGTTAACCTTAGAAACCGAGCTTTTACTCCTCCTAGAGGGAGGCAATGTCGTTGCAGTTTGTTTTCAAGACTATCTTGCGATAGCCGCTCCTGGAGAGTTACCCAAGATGTTCGCACTCGAGGGCCGCAGTCTTTCTATCTTTGTCGTGACGCTTGTATTCCTGGTAATCTCGTTTATCGCTGTTGCGTTACGATGCTTCGTCCGGATAAAGCTGGTGAGAGCATTTGGTTGGGACGATGCGTTGATGGTGTTCGCGATGGTATGCATTGCCTCCAGTGGTGGTCCAATCTGGTGATAAATAACTCAATTTATGCTAACCTTCACCTAGGCGTTGAATATCCTATTCGCATTATGTGGAACGATAGGAGCTCGCTACGGCTTAGGGCGGAGAATGGAGGATTTCCAACGTAGACCCGATTACGTGAGTGAATTCGAAAAGGCGATGTTTGTATGTGCTTCCCCTCGTGTTGTCAGATTCTGTCGATGGGGGCTTTTACTTATACATTTTATAATAACAGTGGTGGTGGCTTGGACAAACAAGCTATGTTATCACTTGTGTGGTCGCCAAAGTCTCCATTGCTTTGGCCCTCCTTCGTCTTACCGTCGCCAAAGTCCACAAGATCATTCTATGGAGCGTTGTTGCTGTGTCCATCGTTGTTGGGCTCGTGTTTTGGTTCATGCTTACTCTACAATGCTCTCCGGTGGAACACTTCTGGCACCGACTCACAAGCAAGGGAACTTGTTTGGACAACGACTATATCCTTGATATGGCCTACCTCTACAGTGTGACAGCCACTATTTGCGACTTCATCCTGGGCCTCCTGCCTATCAAGCTGGTGTGGAAATTGCATATGAACATTAGGACTAAGCTTGCGCTTGCTGGTATCTTGAGCATGGGATGCATGTAAGTCGCTAGTGTTGGGCTGACGGCTTAATTGAGCTCGCTTTCTAACTTCCCGTCTACAGTGCCAGCGCTGCTGTTATAGTCCGCATCCCATACCTTCATTACTATAAAGATCCTGACTTTTTATGTAAGTCACTGCACGGGTGACCCAGCTCGCAACAGACACTGATATCCTTCCTAAAATCACAGATGCCACAACGAATATATCTATCTGGTCGAACGTGGAAGCTGGATTGGGGATAACAGCAGGAAGCTTAGTAACTCTCCGTCCGCTTTTCCGCTGGTTCCGTGGCTCCGGTTACGAACATTCAAAGACTAGACGGACCGGAAGCATGCCTCTCTCTAGCATGAACGGGTTCAATTCACGACATACTCAAGGGGACAAGTGTTGGCGACCTGATCTTTCAGGCGCTCATAATGATCATGGGATCACTACCACGGTACAAACCGCTGCCGGGAGCCAAAACAGCAGTCAGGAGGACCTGAATCCCAAATCGCTGGCAGGCGTCAATGTACAAAAGACGTTCTTTGTGACTACCAGTGACGTCTGAAGGACTAAGTATAATCTACTAGGTATAATCTATATAAATGAATCCGTCTCCATGACCAAGTTGGGGTCAGTTCCAGAAGTAATCTGAGGAATAGAGAACTCAACTCCGTGGACCGCCAGTATCCGACATATTAACCCTACCTCCCTACCTTAGGACAAGGGTGGATGGTACCGCTGCATGTTTGTTCCTATGGCTATGGCGGAGAATCGAAATTCCGTCACCGTTTTGCCGCACGTGGCGCTAGCCAATTGACACCAACCACAGCTCCAGCTCTTCTGCCCGGCGGCGAACCCAATAATTCTCCAGTAAAATTATACAGTGAGGTGGCTTCTTCATTCGTTTCATTCTTTTCGCCTTCATTTTGGATTTTTAGGAGGATTGGGGAGCTAGATAGCTGTACTATCATCTCATATGAGCTATTGAGTTTTCTCCTCGGTTCTTTCGCTTTAAAGTCAGTCCTCGTTTGGCCCGCGTGGTGGCCATACGAATCCCGTCATGTTAGTATCATCTACGAGCCGCTTCTGGTATTCAGCCAGCATCATGGTCACTAACCAAAGCGGAATTTAGGGCGAGACTTGTGGAAGACCCCCAGATTAAATATGCCTCGCTGCATAACCCCATACCCACGCAGCTGCATACTTACGTGTGGCCGTTTCTAATCATCTGGCCAACCTTTTTCGCTTTCTACCTCTCCCCCGAGCGCTACGATACGTATATCCAAGGTCAAGAATGGACATTCGTGTTTTCCGGTTCGATCATTACGCTCCAGTCGCTTCTCTGGTTGATGACAAAATGGAGCATCAATATCCAGACATTGTTTACCGCAACCAAGGCCAGGTCTCCTGATTCGGCGCAGCTTATCAAAGTGATTCCGGAGGCCAACTCGGGCTCCGCTGAGATCTGCCGTTTAGTTCGGGATACACTGAATGGAGTCACCACAATTTCGTTCTTGTTCCAGAAGCGACGTTTTATCTACTATCCTGAGCGTAAGGCTTTCGCGCCTCTATCATACGTCCTGGATGCGGAGCCAAAGCCCGCTCTGAAGGAGTTTCAGGAGACCGAGGGTTTTACGTCTAAGGCTGAAATCGAACGCATTCAGCATCATTACGGTGACAACACGTTTGATATCCCTGTGCCTGGATTCCTGGAACTGTGGCAGGAGCATGCAGTTGCGCCTTTCTTCGTTTTCCAGATATTCTGCGTCGGACTGTGGATGTTGGACGAATATTGGTATTACTCGCTCTTTACCCTATTCATGCTTGTCGCATTCGAGAGTACGGTTGTCTGGCAGAGACAGAGGACCTTGACTGAGTTCCGTGGCATGAATATCAAGCCTTACGATGTGTGGGTTTACCGTGAGCGCAAGTGGCAGGAGATTACCAGTGACAAGTTGTTACCCGGCGATTTGATGTCAGTCAACCGAACAAAGGAAGACAGCGGAGTAGCATGCGACATTCTTCTCATTGAAGGCAGCGTCATTGTCAATGAAGCCATGCTTTCCGGAGAAAGCACACCACTTCTCAAGGAGTCAATTCAACTTAGGCCCGGAGACGATTTGATCGAACCGGACGGTTTGGACAAGAATGCTTTCGTTCACGGAGGAACCAAAGTTTTGCAAGTTACTCATCCGAATACCGCCAACGGCGATGAATCACAACGGAAAACTTCCAAAGTCGGCGCTCCTCCCGACAATGGCGCCGTCGGTGTCGTCGTCAAGACCGGATTCGAGACCAGCCAGGGTAGCCTTGTCCGCACCATGATTTACTCTACTGAACGTGTCTCTGCCAACAACGCTGAAGCGTTGCTCTTCATATTGTTCCTACTCATTTTTGCCATTGCTGCGTCTTGGTATGTCTGGCAAGAGGGCGTTTCCAAGGACCGCAAGAGGTCAAAGCTGCTGCTGGACTGCGTCCTCATCATTACGAGTGTTGTGCCCCCGGAACTTCCCATGGAGCTTAGTCTCGCTGTCAACACCAGTTTGGCTGCGCTGAGCAAGTTTGCCATATTCTGTACCGAACCTTTTCGAATCCCTTTCGCCGGCCGAGTCGATATTGCGTGCTTTGACAAGACGGGCACCCTGACTGGTGAAGACCTCGTTGTCGACGGCGTTGCTGGCCTCACTTTGGGGCATGCAGCCGCCAAAGTCGAGAAAGACGGAGCGCATACCGAACTCAACAAAGGAGGGAGCATCGGAGTGGATACAACTCTTGTGCTTGCCAGTGCTCATGCATTAGTCAAGCTGGATGAGGGTGAAGTTGTTGGTGACCCAATGGAGAAGGCAACTCTTCAGTGGCTTGGCTGGACCCTAGGCAAGAATGACAGCCTTACACCTAAGACAGGATCAGCGGGGTCTCGCTCTGCCGAGTCTGTTCAGGTTAAGAGACGGTTTCAATTCTCCTCTGCTCTGAAGCGACAAAGCACCATTGCAACTGTCATTACCAACGACCGGAAGAACTCCAGAAAGGTCAAATCCACCTTCGTTGGTGTCAAGGGAGCACCTGAAACGATTATGACCATGCTTGTCAATACGCCGCCAAACTACGAAGAAACCTTCAAATATTTTACACGCAACGGTGCTCGTGTACTCGCCCTCGCCTATAAGTACCTCTCTCCCGAGGCTGAACTCTCCCAAGGACGCGTCAACAACTACACCAGAGAAGAAGTCGAGTCTGAACTGAATTTTGCCGGTTTCCTCGTTTTGCAATGCCCTCTCAAGGATGATGCTGTGAAGGCTGTACGCATGCTCAACGAGAGCAGTCACCGTGTGGTCATGATCACTGGCGACAACCCTCTAACCGCTGTTCATGTTGCACGTCAGGTTGAGATCGTTGATCGCGATGTCCTCATTCTAGATGCTCCCGAACATGACACTTCCGGTACTAGAGTGGTGTGGCGAAGCATTGATGACAAGGTTAACATCGACGTGGATCCTACCAAGCCATTGGACCCTGAAATTCTGAAGACCAAGGATATTTGCATTACTGGTTATGCTCTGGCGAAGTTTAGGGATCAGAAGGCCCTTCCCAGTCTTCTCCGCCACACTTGGGTTTATGCCCGTGTCTCTCCCAAGCAGAAGGAAGATATTCTTCTCGGTCTCAAGGATGCCGGTTATACGACTCTGATGTGTGGTGATGGTACCAATGATGTCGGTGCGCTGAAGCAAGCTCACGTCGGTGTTGCCCTTTTGAACGGTTCCCCGGAGGATTTGACCAGAATTGCCGAACATTATCGGACAACCAAGATGAAGGAGATTTACGAGAAGCAGGTCGCCATGATGCAACGCTTTAATCAGCCTGCTCCTCCTGTCCCTGCGCAAATCGCCCATTTGTACCCTCCCGGTCCTACGAACCCTCACTATCAGAAAGCGATGGAAAGAGAGGCACTAAAACGGGGTACAAAGGACGCCGCCAACCAGGCAGAAGCTATCCCCACGATTACGTCGCCCGCCGCTCAGGCGCTACAGCAGTCTAACGCTCAACTGACCCCTCAACAGCAGCGTCAGCAGCAAGCTTCGATGGCGGCTGCCGGATTTGCCGACAAGCTGACTACTACCATGATGGAGCAGGAACTTGATGACAGCGAGCCTCCCACCATTAAACTGGGAGACGCCTCAGTTGCTGCGCCCTTCACAAGTAAACTGGCCAACGTCATTGCCATTCCCAATATCCTTCGTCAAGGTCGCTGCACCTTGGTCGCGACCATTCAGATGTACAAGATCCTTGCTTTGAACTGCTTGATCAGTGCATACAGTTTGAGCGTTATTTATCTTGACGGAATTAAATTCGGAGATGGCCAAGTGACTATTAGCGGTATGCTGATGAGTGTTTGCTTCCTCTCTATCTCTCGTGCCAAGGTAAGAATCAGTCTATCACACGAGAAATCGCTCTTCTAATACATATTGCAGTCTGTCGAAGGTCTATCAAAGGAACGGCCGCAGCCAAATATCTTCAACATGTACATTATTGGCTCCGTCCTTGGACAATTCGCCATCCACATCGCGACTCTAATTTACCTATCAAACTACGTCTACAGCATCGAACCGTATGTCTCTATTCTGCGTTTCTTTGTCCATTGCTATTAGCTAACCACACAATAGGAGGCAATCCGATATCGATTTGGAGGGTGAATTCGAACCATCGCTGCTCAACAGCGCCATCTACCTTCTTCAGCTCATTCAGCAGATTTCCACATTCTCTATCAACTACCAGGGCCGTCCGTTCAGAGAATCTATCCGTGAGAATAAGGCCATGTACTGGGGCTTAGTTGCAGCGTCCGGCGTTGCATTTTCATGCGCAACAGAGTTCATTCCGGAGCTGAATGAGAAGCTCCGTCTCGTTCCCTTCAGCAACGAGTTCAAGTTTACATTAACGGTTCTGATGGCTCTCGACTACGCGGGTTGCTGGGTGATCGAGAACGTACTCAAGAGACTCTTCAGTGACTTCCGGCCAAAGGATATCGCTGTTCGTCGTCCGGATCAGCTTCATCGGGAGATTGAACGCAAGAAGAAAGAGGCACTTGAGAAAGGATCGGCAAACGGGCAGGCAAGGGCCGCTTAGATTTCTTTTCTAGGGACTTTCATCGGAGTAAAGGTGGATCTCTAGACAATCTGGAAATTGCTCGGATTCAGGCGATGAGTGCAGTCTGTTCTAGGTATATATGTGTGGAAGAAATAGATGATTTGCTTCAAATAAGACTGCGTGTGGAAACTTGATATCCAATTTAACCGCCCTGTTTAAAGCTTCTCCCTGCCTTAGGTGTCTAGGCATCAGTTATCCCAAGCTCCGCCCCGTAGCCCCTCAATAGCGCATCACCTCATTATCTGCTCTCACTCTCGGTTTGGAGCTGAACTCGCTTCAGCATCCTTTTTCTTTTGCGACCTCTTCGAAGCTTGCTCATTATACCCCTATCTCCTATAGCGTCCGCACACGAATTCCGCATTCCGCGGGCTTCCCTCCCATGCTGCCATAATCCGAGTTCACCATGTCCCGGAGGACGCTGGGTGGAGGGCGTGTCTTGGGCTCCGCGAACGCTCGCACTCAAGCGGCTACCTTATCATCGTCACAATCGAAACCGAGTATCCTGTCGCCTTCCGTCAGTTCTCTCTCCCTCAGTTCTCAAGCATCCGCCTCCCAGGTCTCCTCCGAGAACCAGGATTTGACCTCCCGCATCTCCCTTGAAAATGGGAGCGCCCCGATCCCTGCTGCTCCGGCTGCAGCCGGAGCCCAGTTGTCCTGCCCGATTTGTAGTGAGGAAATGGTAAGCTAGATCTGTTCGATTTAATCGGTCCATTTCTGGGCATGGCCGTGTCCCTAACGAACCGCAGGTTACTTTACTACAGCTAAACAGGTAACTAACTAATTGCCTACGCCCCTATCTTCCCTGTCCTACGGTTAATAATTGCACCGCAGACACCTTGACGACGTTCACCAGAACCTAGAAGATGACCGACAGGACGAAGTGAAGGATTGGTTCAAGACGCAAATGGAGAAAGCGAAGCGCTTCCAGCCGCTGGCCGTCCTCAACCAGAAGCTCAAGGGTCTCGACGTATTCGAATCGAATGAAAATCTGCAAGCCTTCAGTGGCGCAAGCAGACCCCCTGGCCCCGTGCAAACTATACCCGCTGAACAACCGAAACCGCTTGACCCGGAGGAGATCATAACAAAGGCGCACTGGCAGCCTCGTGGATTCTACGATTGTTGCTTGGAACCTTCATGCGGGAAACGCTTGAATGCGACCAACGGGTGTGTGAATTGTCGAAAATGTGGGAAGCTGTTTTGCGAGGAACATACGATGTATCAGATGAAACTTTCTAGGTCGGCGCAACACGAACCGGTGCGCGGGTTGTGGTATAGAGTCTGCGAGACTTGTTACAAGTCTCGGGAGGGCTATAATGATCATAATGGTAAGAAATTCATGCCTGGTTGGAAAGACGGGTCTAATACATGGCAGGCCTGGTACGAGATCGGACGGAGGAGTTCAAGGCCATAAGAAAGCCTACTGTGGATAAAGCTCTGCTGGAAGTCTCTCGGTTGGAGAAACGCTTGACGCGGCTCACTCAGCTGCTGGCCAGCCTACCTGCGGAGCAGCTCCAGCCGAACAAGCTCTGGCCAATTCCGTTTCAAAATGATAAACGGAAAGCTCTTGAGCAAACGGTCATCAGCTGGCAAGACGATGCTAGCGTGCCGAGGTGTCCGTTCTGTCAGCAAGACTTTTCAAGTTATACGTTTCGGAGGTCACACTGCAGGACTTGCGGGCGAGTCGTCTGCGGTGACGTCTCCACCGGGTGCTCTGTCGAAGTTCCGCTGAGCGTAACTCCTTGTATGTTTTGTTTCCCGGGGAGCCTTACGACAGCTAACGGCTTGCAGTATCTAAAGCATATATTGAGAAGTCAGTCAATGTTGGGTCTTTGAATATTGATATTAGACTCTGCAAAGAATGCAAAGCGACACTGTTTGACAAGCGTGACTTTGAAGCTGACATTGCACGGAAACCTGCGGATGTGAGGGCGTATGAGAATCTAGCGCAATTTGAGCGTGGGATCCGGCTTCTGATGCCGAAGTTCCAAAAACTGCTTACGGCTTTACAGTACGTTCTCTAGTCTAATTATCTCTCAGGTGATGCTGACGATCTTGTAGGAACCCAAGGCGACCGCCCTCGGCTGCTCAGATCGCGGAGGCGTCCAAAGTCCGCAAGCGACTGACCGACTCTTTTACGCAGTACGACACGGCTGCTAGGCGTATCCGTGACCTACCAACAAACTCTCCAACCCAACAGCGTCTCCAGAAAGCGATCTACCAACAGGCTAGCAACTTTCTTCATCTTCACATGCTTCCTCTAAAGTCCCTACCTAAAGTTCTAAAGCACGCTACACCAAATGGGAGACTGCCAAGCTCCGCAAGCTCTCCCGGCAGTCCCAGCAGCGTATTGACAGAAGGGCATTGCCGACAAGGCTCTGCTCTGAATTCCATCAGAAACGGAAATATCCCTGCCAGCATCAGCACTAGCAGCATAGCGAGCGAAACCAGTAGCGCAGTGTCCGCGTTAGAGGCTGAAGAGAAAAACCTGCGAGAGCGGCTTATCGTTTTAGAAGAGCAGAAGTTCCTCGTTTCCGAAATGATTGCGGACGCTAATCGGCGGCGCAAATTCGACGAGGTTAGCAGTCTCGCTATGAACATGGAGGATCTCGCTCGGGAGATCGACCGCATCAACGGCATGCTTGACGGGCTGGACTTTGAGGGTGCCTATCTGGGCACTCACCAGGCATCGTAAAGCTCACTCTAGGCCTCGAGCAGCAACCGAGGCGCCAATCATTTTCTCTCAGTATTAAAACCCCACACAATTCGGCCTATATCTTTTGTTATATTGTTTCTACCCCCTCTTATGATCTGGCGTGGCGTTTGGGGATATTGGTCATCCTCTATAAATCATGGGAGCATAGCATTAGGCGTTCTGCGTATGCTTTGTGGCGTCTCAGGTCCCCCTCGGCAGCGTCGAGGTTTCTTTATTAAGCCCTATAACAAACCTAAATTAATGAAGCTTATTTCTCGATCTAAGTTGCTATGTCGAGATTTCGTGATGCCTGTTCTGTAACTTCACTGTTCAGAGATTGCGATGCTCTTCCACGATAGGCATAGCCTGGGTCAGGGAACTTGACAGGTGGAAGTGGGATGGTGTCTCATGTGACACCGCATCCATCCCTCTCTCACCACCTCTCACCATCACTATCTTACACCACATCAGTCATCAATCCATGCACCGTCATTCATGATGTCGAGGATGCTTGCTCTCGAACGTCGGGAGCAAAACCAGCCCGCTGTATGCATCCACTCTACTCTATAAGTAAGCCTGGTCTCCATCTGTGATGGCTCCAACCTGCCGTCAGCTCCATGCAAATTGTCACCGACCAGGCCATCTTTACGGGCAATCAAGACGCTTGAGAAACCATAGCACTTGTTGCTCTGATATGCGTTGCATATTTGAGCTTGTATAGATCCGATCACGTCCTCAGTTTTCTCCCTCATCTTGCCCCGTTCCTCCGAGGAAGCTTTCCATGATGTCGGCCTTATTATCATGGGCAGGCATAGCAGGTCTGGTCGGTGTCCTCAGCCACCTAGTTATCTTCATCTATGGCGACTGGGACAAGCATACGCCGTCTGTTTCCAAGGTCGACGCAGCGACAGAGCTGTCCCTCCTTACATTTATCTTCAAGCGGCGGGCATGTTGAAAGATGGACGGATACCGACTCTAGATAAGTACATCAAGTCTCTGCCCTTCGCCGGGACTTTACGGTGCATACCGTGACTGGCGGAATCCTCACTTTGAGGCTGCCCATCTTTGATCAGAAGCGGAAGATGTTCCCTCGGTGGTGCACTTTTATATTGCAGAAGAGGAAAGAGTACCGTCCTGAGCCCTATTTCACCATGTCAGTGGCTTTTATATGCTTGCTTATAAACACAGACAGGCCAATCACGGGTCGACCTGTTCACATTCATACTGGTGGATGGGGTCTGAGGCCCTCAGGCCAACCTCCACCCTGATGCCGAACCTGTGATCATCGCCGGCAGCGACGCGAGCTCGCCGACCCTAGCCGCAGTGCGATACCTGCTGGCAAACCACTCAGAGCAGAAGAAGCTCCTATGGGAGGAGCTTGACGCACTTACAGACCAATGCGGCGGCGGGGCGCCTATGTAACAACTGCTCGTGAAGGCGCCCTTCCTAAACAGCTATGTCAATGAATCCCTACGTCACCACCCCGTGTGACGCCCCCAGGTGGGATAATGATCTCTGAGAAATACGTCCCAGTGAATGGCATCGTCTCGACGCCGGCCTTAAGTGCATAGAGGTATTCACTGTCTCCCGCTTGATCCAAGGATAAACCCATTGACATTGCTGACAGACCCCCGCTACTTCCCCAACCTGACATCCTCCATCCCATCCCGCTGGTCCTCGCCGCCGAACTGATCGCCCGGAAAAATGACTTGTACCCTTTTCTCGACCAGCATATCTCTGTGTCAGGAGGAGCCTCACATACATGAAGATGCGGATGTTGCTGGCGTTAGTAGTTCAACCTTCTCCTTCCGCTTCCATGATACCGTTGCGCAGGAGGCGCATGACTTGTTGGATAGCAAGGATGGCTGCGGTGATTCACCTTAGGCACATGCAGCAGGCTTTGAGTTGGTGTCCACGCTGAGGGAATCAGGCTAGCAGGTTGTCCTCGCAGATGCGAGTCTCGAACGACAGGACGGGGCACGGAGGTGAACATGTCCTGCTCCCGAGTCCAGACCGAAATGATATTTGTCCCGAAGCGGCGGAAAAAAAGGAAAGGAAAGAAGAAATCAAAGCCGAACGCGGGGGTTGAACCCGCAACCTTGAGATTAAGAGTCTCACGCTCTGCCGATTGAGCTAGCCCGGCTGGCTGATATATCACGCCTTTTTATTTTTGTCATTATATTCCTGGGCATATTTTTGGCCCTTTTTTGAAGCTATACTTGGTCAGCTTGCTGATATAGTTCATGTGTACTTTTGTGAATCTTGGTTGGTTTCCAATGTTTTACGGGATAGGGTTAGTGGAGTTAGGGTACGTTGCATGGTCTCCTACATACTACGTTTACGCCGGCTTATATAAGTCTAACCCGTACACAAGCGTAGCGAGCGATCCATGCTTGTATATATTATGCATGTATGTATATTATATGCCCTTGCCACCCCGGCCAGCGAAAACCATATACCTACTTGCGCTGCATTGCCATCGAACACACGTCCAAGAAATCCAAGCAACCAAACCAAGGCAAAATCTCGTACGGAGTAGTCCCCCACATATTCCAAACAGGAACACTTCAACACAGCCTTTAACCTTTTATACCTAGGTAACTGCCGCCAGGCCAGCCTCGATTCTTAGTAACTTACTAAGGTGATGAGGTCTCCACAAAGACCCTAGAATCAAGTCGATAATGCCACCCATGAAACCCAGTCCACAGATCAAAAGCACACACAAACAAGCAGGCATATATCAAATAATATCCATCTATACCCCAGAGATCCAGACCTGTCGAACTCCAGAATCCGGCCTTCTAGATACAGTCCGTATTTTATCTGTCGCGATGCATATAAACCTCTATATAGAATGCGTCGCTGTCGATAGTACGGTACTCCAGTAGCTTGGGTTCATGGCAGGTGAATACCGACTGGACGACGGGGAGAGTAAGCCCGTGTCGTGAAAGACGGAATTATTAGTACCTATTGGGGGGTTTTCGTACGGCTAGATCTGACAGACATGGGGAATCCCAATTGTTTGGCTTGATTTGATTCACCAGAAAGCCAGGGCTGGCTCTGGTCTATGGCTATCAAAAACCAAGAAGCGATGCAGAATTCGCTGTCAGGGTCTGCTTGAGTTTTCTACCCTGCCTCTGAACGTGCGTGCTAATGGAGGAAGGGGCTCGCATGGACTCAATCAAACCGGGTTGATTTGAGAGTATTGTTCTGTAGACTGGGAAGGGCATTCCCAGGAAACCGCAAAATGACCAATGTACGCCGAGTCGAATGCTGAATTATTCCAAATCGATATAAAACCAACGCCGCTGCTGCGAGGACCAAAAGGAAGGGTAACTGAAATAGACTATTGTTCCTTCAGCCGCTTCGTAGCCCGCCCCAAGAGGCTATCATCGGGCAGACCGCTCCGTTTTGTACCAGGGAGGCTCCCGGTTCGGATATCGTTATCATCCTGCGTAACGCGGCGGTGCGGGTATTTGCCCTCGAAGCCTTCAAAGCAGTTGGCCGGGATCGACCCGCCACTCTTGAAGTACGGGTGCTCCAAGGCCTCGGCCGCGGTGATCCGTTTGGTGGGGTCGTACTCTAATAAGCGCGAGAGCAAGTCATAGCCATCTGCACCGGGTGTTCCGACACTGGAGGCGGGCGAGTATCCGCCATTCTTTAGGCAGTTTTGGTACCAGCTTTCTAAATTTGAGGATCTGCTGAAATGGTTCGGGGCGCGGGACAGCGACAGAGATCGTAGTTGGGGATATTCTGGCATCGAGACGATACCGGGCCATTTATCCTCGTTCGGGAGGCCCATGATATCGATGATCTTCATCATTTGATTGCGCTGGAATGGGACGGTTTTCTTGCTGTCCATCTTGGCTTCCTCGCCTTTGAATATGGGACGCAATGATAGCAGCTCCGCGAATATGCAACCGACGGCCCAGAGATCGACTGCTGGGGTGTAATGTCGGCTACCCATGAGCAATTCGGGGGCACGGTACCAGATCGTGACGACTACCTTATCACCGGAGAAGAGGGAATTCAGAGGTTTGTAGAAAAGACGTGCGAGTCCCAGGTCTCCAATGCGAATGGCGCCCCCGGAGGTCACTAGGATGTTTGCTGGTTTTAAATCACGATGCAAGACCCAGTTGGTATGGAGGTAAAGTAAGCCGTTGAGGAGTTGAAATAGAATCGATCTCACCATGGGTGCGGGAATGGGATGTCGTTGGGCTTGTGTATGGTGGTGAATAATCTGGAGCAGGTCATGCTCTGTGTATTCGAACACCATAAAAATGCACTTGTCCTCTAGGATAATCTCGGCCAGTTGCACTACGTTGGCGTGATCGAGTTCCGAACACAAGGCCATCTCTCGGATCGCGGACTGCGAAAGACCTGTGTACTGGATGATCTCGCCCTCTTTATCAGGCTTGAACCTGTCCATGAGTCAGCTATACAGTCCAGACACATCTTGAGCATACTGACTTTTTAATTGCGAATTCGCCCTTTTGGCCATTCTTGCTGATGGCTTTGTACACTCGGCCATACGTGCCACTGCTGATGAAGCCAACGATGTGGTATTTGTCCCGCACACGAACCTTACTGGTATATCCAGTTCCGGGTTTCCTTGAGCTGATATTATCTTTTGCGTGCGGAAAGAGTCAGCATGGCAGAGCCTAAAGAAGAACTCGTGATAAAGAGCAAGGGTATGATTAATCAGAGAGAAATCGAAAGAAAACACTACGTCCAAGAAAACGAGCGAAGAAGAGCGTTGGGTACCTCTCGAGCTATTAATAGCATGGAGAGTACTAGGGAAAGCTATTACCACGTGGATAAAACCCGCCGAGAGAATTGAAGAACGGGAAGTTCCTTCCAAGCATGATGAAAGAGAAGAGAGAAGTCAAACTGTAGCAATCCGAGAACCACCATCGAAGAGCGGCGAGGGTGTATATAGTAGACAGGATGACTGGTGCCTCAGACGGAGTACATGGTAGACCCAGCCAATTGAAGAACCGGTGGCAAAAGAAAGTGCCCAAAGTGATAAGAAATGGTGAAGGGGCAAGACTGATAATAATATTAATCGGTATTACCCTCAACAATAGCCTGCAGACTCCTTTTTAGGGGCAGACCCTGGCTGACGGTGGCCGCTGCGGGCCTGGAAGTGGCAGTTAAAGGACCGGATGATGATGAGGGCGGGTTTGTCAGACTCATCGAGAGCTTCTAGTAGCAGGAAATTGGGTGAGCCAGGAAGGTGGAGGCGGCCCCGGTGGTCAGCTATCAATCAGAGTCGAGCGGACAGGTCGGGGCCCATGGACGAAGGAAGCACGGTCACGGCGGGAAGCAACACAGAGAAAATGCGTCGTCCGCTAAGGCATATTTTCCAATGGGTCGCGGAAGGAATGAATCCGGATGATGTTGATTGATGGACAAAGATGGGAGTTGAAAGGATGAGCGCCGATGGTTGGCGGTTCTAAACCTCTCGAGCATGTGGAAGCCGATATAGGCGTGTTAGTCAGCACCCTAGTCAGGTTGCATTTCTGCCAGTCGACATGATACTAGCTAGACGGTATCTCGACTTAATGCCGCTATTTATCCGGGAATAATATTAAAATGGCGAGAGCGCAAGCAAAATGTCAACAGCTGTAAACTTCATCATTATGAGAACGGATACCTATGTGAATGAGCTGCCAGCAAGGGACTGTTGAGGCCGACCTCTGAACAACCAGCTGCATAGCAGATTAGAACCCAACAGTTCGTGCACCAGGGGGTAGGCCTCCCACTTGTTTCCGAATTACTATCATTCAACTCGAGGTAGAAGTCAACCCCTTTTTAATTTAGTTTGAATCACCGGTTATGGGATCAGTACTGCATGCTCCGAGTACCTAGTCTATATTATATGTACCGTAGCCGTACTGTGAAAATGGAGCTCCTGATAAGAAAGACGAGACTAACCCCGATACGAAAGTACCTACCTACGCAAGGTACCTCGCTCTCGTCTGCAACGTCATTAATTCACTCCCATCATTCTCGAAAACCAGACCAGTCTTCACCAGGTTAACAGTCAAATCTGCGAACCATGAACACAGGGGAATGATAGCAACAAGAAAATTCTTATTCTCACCATGGCATCTAGCGATATGGCTCGATCTAGAGTCACCCCATATCTCATTTACCTAGTGTTTATCACCACTCTGGGTCCGCTTCAGTTCGGTTACCACTTGGTAGGCGCAAGGCGAAAAGCTCAACTGATGGCCTGACTATCGCTGACGATACATTCGACCAGGCTGAGCTCAATGCACCCCAGGCAGTCATCACTTGCGATCGGAAGAGCATCCATTCCTCCACGTCTCGCATGTCCGGTTTACCGCAATGTATTCCGATGAACTCTTTCCAGTTCGGCCTGGTTTCATCCATCTACACCCTTGGGGGTCTTTTCGGCGCCTTAATGGCCGGACCTATCTCAACAAAACACGGGCGCTTGTTTGCCTTGCGCGCAACGACTCTTTTCTTTATACTGGGCCCAGTGGCCGAAACGCTTTCCCCCCATATTGCGATACTGGGCATCGGGAGGCTATTGTCAGGTGTCGGCTCGGGGGCTGCTATTGTTGTCGGCCCCATTTACATCTCAGAAATTGCGCCACCAAGCGCGAAGGGATTCTTCGGCGCCTTCACACAAATAATGACCAACGTTGGTATCCTGCTTACACAGACGCTTGGCTACTTCTTGAGCGAGGGAAGTATGTGGAGGATTATACTTGCAGTTGCTGGCATTGTCGGAGTCGTCGAACTTCTGGGCCTCGCCTTGGTCCCGGAGAGTCCGACCTGGCTGGCGGAGCATCAAAAGGAAGATGCAGCCAGACGCATACTCCAACGGATACGCGGAAGAGACGCTGACATTCATGGAGAACTTGATGGCCCGAGCAGATCTACCGCGGCTGAGGAGGACGCCGGGGAGGAGCAGTCATTACTCTCGCGTCCATCTAGCAACCTATCCCATAAGCAACCCCCGGTAACAATGGCCCGAGTCTTCATGGACTCTGACTACCGTCCAGCCATCATTGCTGTTGTTGGTGTCATGACGGCACAGCAGCTCACTGGAATTAACAGCATTATCATGTACAGCGTTTCGCTGCTGCAGAGCATCCTGCCAACTACCGCGGCTTTACTTTCTGTGGTTATATCTGCCATAAATCTTATCATGACCCTGGTGTGTTCGCCACTACCTGACAAGATCGGCCGGAAGACATGTCTTTTGCTCAGCATCGGCGGAATGGGCACGAACTCTATCCTACTAGCCCTGGGGATCTATTTCAATGTGAAAGCACTGTCGGCCCTTGCGGTCCTACTCTTCGTCGCTTTCTTTGCGGTTGGATTAGGACCAGTACCGTTCATTCTTGCCTCGGAGTTGGTCGGCCCAGAAGCTGTGGGAGCCGCACAGAGTTGGGCGCTGGCAGCTAACTGGATCTCGGCCTTCCTTGTAGCACAGTTCTTCCCAATGCTGAATGATGCATTGGGTGGTCGGGGCAATATTTACTGGATATTTGCTGCAATGGCGGGCATCTTCGCAACTTTCATTTTCTGGCGTGTGCCTGAAACAAAGGGCAAGAAGGGCATGGACCAGGTCTGGGGCAGAACGGATCAGCGAAGGAGGGACTGACTTGGCTTTCGATTTTGAAGTGGACCCGATGTCGTGTATTCTTGTATCTCTCAGCCAACGGATTGGACGTCTGGTAAGAGTTTCGCGATTAGATGAGTTCGGTCTTGGTTTCATATGTCGGACCGAGGTCGTCATATAACGGTCGAGTCATCACGACGTCGACATGCAGCCCTAGCGCTCGAATTCAGGCAACACGAGGCTAACGAAGAGAAATGCGAGTAATGTATAGAGGATGGAAACGATGGAGCATGGGATGGCAAGCTATGCTTGGTCATGAATGGCCATTATTCGGTGAAATTAATGCAAATTCGCAAACACTGGAATTATGGCTTTGTCGATTCGTTCATTGACAGTAAATCCACCTTAGCCGCACTGCCTAGGTGAGGTCACAGTTTCTCCTGCGCCAATTCACTATGCGGATGGTGGTATCGTGAGGTTGCTTGACGCGGGCAAAGGCGGGCGCTAGAGAAGAGAGCCATCTGGTGATCCGACCTCAGCTGTAATTGAGACTGTTTGCGAGATCATTTTTGTTGAGATGCAGCCGCTCACCGAGCGAGTATAGTGCCTTATGACGTGCGGCACCTGCTTCGAGGCCAATAAATGAGAGACGTGCAAGCAACTAAGCTGGTACCTTTAATAACTACTTGCTCGTCTATCAAAACCATGCAGAAATAGGGGGATAATCAGTTGCGGGATTTTATGTGCTCCAGTCGCCTGAGACTTCCGGCCTTACTCCTTAAAACAGCCTAGTACCTAGTAATAATAAAGGATATCAGCAATCAGCAACCAACAATCAGCAATCAGCAATCCCCTGTTGGAGGAGCTCAAAGTGCTCATCTCCAGCCACATCTCTCCATGTCCCAAGGTTCTCGGCAGAATAGGCAGCCACTTCTTGCAGCCTCTGGAATGGTTGAGTAGTTGTTGTTTTGGTGGGGTTGTTTCGGACCGTCGGTGGATCTCTTCTTGGTCTGGCCTCTCAAGCCTCATCTCTTGACTCTTCTGTTGAATTCCCTCAACCTGGCGGTTCCATGACTACTATAATTGACGGAATTATAGATCGTTCTATTGGGCTTGAGAGCTGGAGCAGGACGGCTGATAGGGTAGTTGAGACTTTCACTGCCTCAAGGCTTATGTCCGAGTCCCAAAGCCCGGGACAAAATAGCTGATAGTTATCCAAAGTCAGTACATAGTAGACTACCTCCAGGCTTGAAGTGAATACTTTGTAGACCCCCACTTTGTTTTTGTCATCCGGAGCTAGAAAGGAAGCCATTTGATATTATATTTGATTTATATTATGCATGGAATTACAATGGATGTGTATCCGGTTCTCAGCTCCCTCCTCTTCTTTCCACTTCGATCCCTCCTGTCGCGATATCACTCCCCAGTTTCCCCTCTTGAATTCTCTTTTACTCTACTGCAATTCATCTAGCTTGATTTTGCACGGAGATTGAGAGAGAGACACACACACAGAGAGTGAGAGACAGTCAGTCTCTCAAGTAGTGACTTTACTTTGTGGTAACTTGGATCGACCCGAAACCAAGATCTAAAGGATCGACCGGACCTTCACTACTGCTACTAACAACCACAGCCAAGGCAACCAGCGACACCTGTCCGCCGGGGGGGAGCACTTCAGCCCACACCCACCGGCCAATCCGTCGTCAAATTCCCCCAGTCATTCCTCGCCGATCTCCTTTTCCCCATTTTTAGATTTGTACGGTTGTCGTATATCAGGAGCTCCCTAAAGTGTCCTCTTCATTCCATCCGTGGTTGACGCGTCTTGTCCGCGGCCGCCGCCTCTCTTCCCCCGCACTCTCCGAATAACATCATGGTGCGGCTACCTATTCCACAACGACTCAGCTCTCACCTCAGCACAAGAAGCAATGTTTCCACACCCGGGCAGAGTAGAAGCAACAGTCCCACGAGGGGGACTCCAGATCCCCGGTCGTTGGTCCTCAAAGTGTCTGTTTTGCGGGTAAGTGGGAGCCTCCGTTCTAGCCTTCTCCTGAGCTCCGACCGTCGTTGTTCTGGCTGACTCGTGATGTCTGTACAATCAGGGAAGAGATCTCGCAGCAAAAGACCGAGGGGGAACGAGCGATCCTGTAAGCATTCTTTGGAAGTCGAACGGTCCCGGCGGGGAACATACGGCCGTGAACGATACAAAGGCGCGAACTAACGGTCTCTTCAGTACCTAATAGTCACACTCGGAGACTCCAGGCAATCGACGCCAACGATATTTAAGTCATTGAATCCAGAATGGAACGTTACCTTCGAAATGCCGCTGGTCGGCGTGCCGCTACTAGAGTGCATTTGCTGGGACCACGACAGGTTTGGCAAGGATTATATGGGAGAGTTTGACATTGCCCTCGAAGACATATTCGCCGATGGGAACATTCAGCAGCAGGTGCGTACAGCATGTGTTTTACGCTGCCTGGTTCATGAGCTTACGAGTGTCAAACAGCCAAAATGGTACAATCTGAAATCGAACCGCAAAGGGGGCAAGCGGAAGGATACCGACGTTTCGGGTGAAATCCTTCTACAGTTCTCGCTCTCCGATCCCTCGAACCCTACGGCGTCGCCTTCGGAAGTATATCAGAGGTTTAAGACCATTGTTTGCGCTGGAGAAGAGGACGATTACTTCCCTCCAGTCTCCTCGCCAACGATACTGGAAGAATCTGGCGAGAGGGAAGACGAAGAAACATCCGATGAGACGGACGATCTTACAAGGCCAGAGGTGGCGGAAAAGCGCAGGAAGCGACTGCGTCTCAAGCGATTAAAACGCAAGTCGTTGGCAGCAAGAGCATACCAGTTCTCTGGCGCCGGGAATGGAGTGCAAGGTATTGTATTCATGGAGATAGTTAAAGTCATTGACCTTCCACCGGAGCGGAACGGTACGCTACTCTGACCCCGCTGATTCATGCCTCATCTAATCGACCATCACAGTAACTCGTACGTCCTTCGACATGGATCCGTTCGTCGTGACTTCACTTGGTCGCAAGACGCTCCGGACTCCGGTCATACGTCACAACTTGAACCCGGTATACAATGAGAAAATGGTCTTCCAAGTTATGAAACATGAGCAGCTGTATACAATGAGTTTCACCGTGATGGACAGAGACAAATTCTCCGGAAACGATTTTGTGGCCTCGGCGGGATTTCCCCTGCAGACTCTTATCCAGGCTGCTCCTGATGCGGATCCCGAAACGGGACTGTACAGGTTCTTGGACGATGAATCTGGGGCAACCAGCAAATCTGATGTCAAGATCAGCCCGTCCGCGTCGTCAACCAATCTGGAAAGAGAGGCGAAACCTCTACAGAGATCGAACAGTTCTTCCACATCCCTGTCGACCCAGCCACAGCAAGAATCGTCAGTCAATCTGCCTTCGCTGGCTCTTCCCGAGGCTAGTGGTAGTCTCTCAGACGCCTCTACTACTGTCAGCCCTACCAAGCCGGTAGCCTATGAATCCGACGGTCTCCGTGTATACAATATCCCACTCACTCTGAAAAATAAGGAACGGTGGGAGGACAAGCACTTTCCGCACATTATTGTCAAAGCGAAATATATGCCGTATCGTGCACTTCGACAACAATTCTGGAGACTGATGTTGAGACAATACGACGCGGACGACAGTCGCAACATTGACAAGGTCGAGCTTACTACAATGCTTGACACCCTTGGGTCCACACTGAAGGAGTCGACTATTGATAGTTTCTTCGAGCGCTTCCGTGAGGAGAATGGGCCTACCGATACCCCGTTTCTGACGTACGACCAAGTTGTGATGTGCCTCGAGGACACCCTTCAGGCGCTGCAAAAAGACCACAAAGCGTCAAATAAGAAACTCAGCCCAACTCCGTCAACGACTAGCCAGGAAAGTGACGGCCTCAGCGGCGATGAGCTCGGTCCCGAGACCAACTCTGTACAGCCGACAAACACCGATCCTCAAGCAATGTCTGTTCCCACGATTTCGACTAGCGAGCAGTTTGCTTCGAACGACGAAGACCTCCATCCTGACGACCTCGGCGATGAACGCGGCGAAGAGCACGTCGTCGAAATCCGGGAATGCCCCCTTTGCCACCAGCCGCGACTCGGAAAACGGTCTGATGCCGATATTATCACTCATGTAGCCACCTGTGCAAGCCAGGATTGGCGACAAGTGGACAACCTCGTCATGGGTGGCTTTGTGACTTCAAGCCAGGCGCAGCGCAAGTGGTATAGCAAAGTCATAACAAAGATATCCTACGGCGGTTACAAGCTAGGGGCAAACTCGGCCAACATTCTTGTACAGGATCGTATCACTGGTCAGATTAACGAGGAGCGGATGAGTGTATATGTTCGGCTCGGTATTCGGCTCTTGTACAAGGGCCTCAAGAGCAGAGAAATGGAGAAGAAGAGAAGTATGATTCGGATAATCCTAGTCTACTTACGCATGCTAACCGAATATAGTCCGCAAGATTCTAAAATCTCTGAGTATCAAGCAGGGTAAGAAGTATGATGACCCGGCTTCTGCTAGCCAGATTCGAGATTTCATCAACTTTCACCAACTCGACATGTCGGAAGTCCTATTGCCTTTGGACCAGTTTAAGAATTTTAATGAATTCTTCTATCGCGCGCTGAAGCCCGATGCTCGACCTTGCTCTGCCCCCACCGAGCCCAAGATTGCGGTTTCACCGGCCGACTGCCGAACGGTAGTGTTTGACCGTATCAACGAAGCGACTGGTATCTGGGTCAAAGGAAGGGAATTTTCCATCAAGAGACTCCTTGGTGACGCGTACCCTGAAGATGTTTCCCGTTACCAAAACGGAGCACTTGGCATCTTCCGGCTTGCGCCTCAGGACTACCATCGGTTCCACATTCCCGTTGACGGCGTGATGGGTACTCCGAAGACTATTGAGGGCGAGTACTATACTGTAAACCCGATGGCTATTCGTTCCGCACTCGACGTATATGGTGAGAACGTGCGAGTTCTGATACCGATCGACTCTGTGGCTCACGGCCGAGTGATGTTTATCTGTGTTGGCGCCATGATGGTCGGCAGTACGGTTATCACACGGCAACCTGGAGAAAAGGTGTCAAGAACCGAGGAGCTCGGATACTTCAAATTCGGCGGAAGCACAATCCTTCTTCTCTTTGAGGAGGGGAAGATTAACTTTGATAGTGACCTGGTGGAAAACTCCAACGGCGCTCTCGAAACTTTGGTAAGACCACCACCCCTTGCTGCTCCCGACACATGACCTTCTTTTTCCTGACATGAACTCCTTTTTCTTCTCAGGTCCGAGTAGGTATGTCTGTGGGTCACAGCCCTGATATTCCCCAATTCGAGCCGGATCTACCCAAGAAACCGGAAGATGTCAGCCTCGAGGAGATGCAAGCCGCGAAGCGCAGAATCGAAGGCAGTTTAGCTCCGCCAACCGATGCCTCAGCCTTGCAATGATACTATCTGTTCTGGAAGATATGTAGATATCGATACACGGGCTTCTCTTTTTAGCGTCATGCATTGTTTTTTAAGGCCGGGCCTTAACTGATACACTCTCATATGTGCTCGTGTTCTGTGTTCGAGCACTGTTTCTGTCAGTGTATGCATAATTAGAATTAAGATTACGCATGTAACGCTCATACTCGAATTTAAGGACGGTTGAGTAGTTAGTTGAGATTGGTTTATCCTCTCCTCCTCCGAGTTCCTCTGTACAGTACTGTAGGTAGAGCTGTCATATTGAAAGTTGAAACTCGGGGAGAGGAGTGCTCCCAAAGCGGACTAGCGCCGTCCCCACGCGCCACGACAGTCGCCGACCAAAACAACTCAACCCGCGTGCTGCGGGCGGCACTTCCAGCATGCAAGCAAACCCCCCCAAATTCAACTTTGAGCGCCTGGTCGGGTGCGCCCTGCGCAAGGAGCAACATTGACATCCGCCCATTTTATTTTTTGGACCGCTATCCTGGACGCTTCACCATCAATTGCTGTTTCTCAGCCCGCGAGTGGTTGAAAAGCGCGACACCGAGGTTCAACTTCTCAGCGACACGTCCTTCCCTTTAAGTCAGTCGCCGACCAACTGGCTACGGACCGCGCTGCTGGGGTCACGGCGTACGGAGGTGGACGAAAGAAATAATCCCGAAGGAAATTTGTCGGTTTTGCGATACCCAGTTGGACTTGATTTTACCGGTCGCACACTGTGTCAACGGCACTTCCACAGAAAGATTCTTCCCACAAACAAACAAACAGCAGCAGCAGCAGCAGCAACGTGCGGCTTGCGCTCTTTCTGAAGACGAATCGGGAAGAAGGGGGGCTAGCGACTGTCGTCTATTTTGAGGTCACCCATCATTTTCTCGGTCCGGTCCTGACATGACCGTCACTGTTGTTACGACCTCTACAACTCAGACGAAGCGTCGCGAACCGCTGAGGGTACTTAATATGGCACCGGCCCAGGCGCGGGCGCGTCATGCGTCGTCCGCCGCGCCTGGCGGGACTGGGAAAGGTGGGGGACGGCGAACGCGAGCAAGCTTGGATAGGCAGGAGACGGAGAAGGAGAAAAGGGAAGAGGCGATTAATGTGGACAAAAAGCGGAAAGCTGGTAGGTTCTTTGTTCCCACCCCCCGCCCCGGTCCTTTTCTCGCCGGTGTTGGGAATTGTTGTGTAAGGG
This sequence comes from Aspergillus egyptiacus, assembly GCA_025688805.1. Classification (NCBI taxonomy): domain Eukaryota; kingdom Fungi; phylum Ascomycota; class Eurotiomycetes; order Eurotiales; family Aspergillaceae; genus Aspergillus; species Aspergillus egyptiacus. The sequence goes on along the minus strand of MU628538.1, from coordinate 16,271 downwards.
TGCAGGTAACTGATGTCCTTGGTGGCGTATAGTTATCTACGATGAGGATATAGAAGGATTCCAGTTCTCGCGCATTACGACTAAGAAACCGAAATCGGGGAAGGAAGAGGGGGAGAGTGGGTTACCGGTGCCTGAGGAGCCGGCTCCGCAACCATCACCGAGGAGGGGGAGGCCGCCGAAAAAGAAGGTTGAGGAGAAAGAAAATGCAAATTCGGATGCTGTGACGGAGGCGAAGACAGAGCGTAAGGGCAAGAGGCAAACGAGAGGAAGCGCGAAGAGTGCTCCGGAGCCGGAAACGGAGCCTCAGCCTCAGCCACAGACACTCCCTGACCGGAGCACGCGCTCGACACGAAAACGAGATGAGGGAGAACAAGCTCCTGTGGAGAAAAAGCGGAAGAAAGGGCGGCCGAGCAAGTCTCATGACGAACAGCGCAATGGCTTCGTGTCGCCTCCGCCGCAGCAAGCAGGGACGTCAACGATTGCACTACCTCTGGCGGATACGCCTGTTATACAGCGGAATAAGGAGATGAGGGGGAAGAAGTCGGCCAAGGGGAGCAGACGCAGCAGTCTCAGCATGCGTGGGCGAAGAGCCAGCTCATTGATTGATTCCGGGGCTTCGAATGGTAGGGCTATTTATTTGCGAGGGATGAGAGCTTGAGCTAACGTCTTAGTAGCATTGCCTCACAAGAAGGTGGATACAGCGGATTTCTACAAGCACATTGCAAGCGAAGGTCTACCAGAGCCACGGAGAATGAGACAGCTTCTCATTTGGTGCGGCACACGAGCAATGGGGGACAAGCCGTCAGGCTCCCGTTCAGAAGATGAGAGTGCTCGGTTAGCAGGTATGAGCAATCCCAACCAGTGTAGGGTAGGCGCTAACGAGCACAGCGCGGGTGATTCAGGAAGAATTGGTCAAGGAATTCTCCAATAACTCAGAGCTGTCGAACTGGTTTGCTCGAGAAGATACGAGTCCTCCAACGGTGGTTGTGAAGAAGGCAAACCCGAAGAATGTGCAGAACCAAGATAAGATCAAAGAGCTGGAGGAGCAAATACAAAAGTATGTCTCCTTAAGGATTGGCAAGGGTCACAGAGGGTGCTAACCGCGGACTAGGCTGCAAAGACAGAGGCATGCGCTCAATGCGTTACTGCGACCTCCTTCAATCCCGAGCCTGAAACCGCCGAAACTGACGCCAAATGGCCAAGCGGAGCAGCAAGCCGAAACAGAAGAGCAACCATCACCGCCGCAATCAGCCCAGCCCATCGATTCGTCTCTATTAGACCCCTCACAACAGCAAATTCTAGCCTCGGTAGACCCCGAAGCCTCCAAACGATACCAACCTTCAACCGAACAACCCCCCGAACCGACCGCCATTCCCCCAATGCCACCATCCAGCATATCCACCCGCCTATCCCGAATAACAGACCGCCTAGCACCAACACTCGACTCCCTGGCCGCCGGAGTCCACGACATCGAACTCTACCGCTCCATGTCCGACACTGTCTCCTCACAGATTTTGCGAATCTGTGCCGAGCGCCTCGAGGAGCGCGATGCACGAAACGGCCTCCGCCGACTCGCTATAACCGCCGAGGGAGGCAGCGAGCAGAAAGACGTTCCACTGCGGCTGCGGGCCAGGGAAGATCTCGGGCCGATTCTGGGGGCTCTCAGTCGGGTGGAGAGGCGGTGATGAATCCGTCCCCCTCCTTTTTCTTTCTTTCTTTCTTTCTTGTATTCGAGGCCTTACTCAGTAACCAGCCCGGTGGGCGCGGTTCGGTTTTGGCTGGTTTTCATTCTTTTTTCCCCCGATTGATTGATTGATTGATCATCAGGTCATGCACAGCAATGGAGTTGGGGTGTTGTTTGGCTTAACTTAGGATGTACGATGAGAAGAGGGTATCATAGGATAGGATAGGATAGGATGGAATGGAACGGGATGGAATGGAATGATAGTTAGCTGAGCTAATGGATTGACAAGTACATATGTCTTTAGCTGTTTAGTCTCTGACTTGCTCTAGCACCACACCGTATACTAAATTCATTGTTGTTTGCAGCTGCATATCATAGAGGGGTCGTCTATTCATCACGACTGGGCTCTTTATTTCCCGAGTGCTGGATTGGTCGGGCAAACTTGATAAAAGCCTGGTGTCTGGTACGCTGAAGCTTGTCTACATAAATGGTTATGGCGAAAGACTGACTTAGGGTTGATACAGGGTAGATTCTGCACATACTCAGGACAGTTCAGTTCAGTTCACTGGTTATCGTATACCTAGTTGAAAGACTATAATTTCAACAAGAGGACCTATTCCTCGCTATACTATCTATCTATCTATTTAGAGCAAACCTTCAACCCCCAACTCCCACGATGACGCCAATAATGCTATTGTACATACGTACCAGTCACGCTGACTCAACGTCCAACATCCAAATCATTCATCACCATCTCTTACCAAGTTACCTAACGCACTCTTGCAAGCCCAGATGTGTTTGCCTTGAGTTCTGGACTTGTCTGTATCTGTACCATCGCATAATATACTATTAGAAACAAAAGAAAGGTCCCTCGCCCGCGGTGTTTTCTCTTCTCTTCTCTTCTCTTCTCTTCTTTTCACAATAATTCCACAAAATTATACCGGTAATCATAATAGAACGTGCAAGTCGTACAAAGCACCGTACACCCGCAGTACGAACCGCCGTGGCATGAGCTGGACCGGTACAGATCCGTGTAGTTGCATCGCTCGCGGCCGGGGAAGGAGACGGTCGAGCCGTTGGCAAAATTGTGCTTGTCGCGGCAGAGGAGGTTGTCCATGCAGGCGTCATCGGATGGGGAGCAGATGGGGGAGTCGGGGCAGGGAGTGTCGTTTTCGGCTGGGGTGCCGTCGCGATAGTAACAGGTTGCTGTTTGGGTTGGGATTGCAGTTGGGAGGAGCAGTAGCACCAGCAGGAGGGGAAACAGGAGGAGGAGATATTTTTGGAGGGTAGAAATGATAGGAGTGGTCATGGTGATGGTCATGGTCATGCTGGGATGTGTGTGCACTGTAGAGGCTAGAAAGCCAATAGTGAAGAGGGAGACAGAAAAAAAAGCGAGAAGGAAGAAGGAAATCCAGCTCCTCTTCATACCCGGTTTCCCTCGTTCTTTATGTCCGTCTCGCTATTCTAAACGTATGCCCTCCCTGTCTCTGGCTTGGAGACGGTGTCCAATGCCAGGAAGAGGAGCGGAGTATGAGGCGCTGAAACAAGCCTGACGTTGCCTTCCAACAAAATAGCAAGACAGCGAAGTCTCGGGTTTCAGGGCCCCATAGAATTTGGAATATGCCTGGAGGGGAACTCATCTAGAAATATATATAACAGGTACTGTCCATGTGTAGCAGCCAGCTACTGTATTTGAGTTTTAAAGAAAGACAAATTCAGCTCCAGCCCAGGCCCAGGCTAGGGTTGAGTTGTGCTGGTGATTCTGCAATTTTGCAACAAAGGCTTGTCAATCCGGGCTTTAAACTTCAAAACGCTAATCATTGATTGAGCTCGTTGCTGTTTATATCGGTAATTGGTAACAAGTTGACCCTCAGCCACTATGTATACCGCCACGCTTAGGACAAAGTAGGTTATACTTTAGTCTCGATGTGGAAGACAGAAATGATTAGTAAAGGACACCTACCATTACTGAATACTCTGGAGCAAATTTGATGGAATCCGGGTGTCGATACCTACGTGGTGGCTGCATAGGTCTTGGGAGATACATAGGTCGCCTTCTATCGGATCAGATTCAGACAAAGATAAAACATGGTTACTTTTGGGCATTGGCGATCAATACCAGCTGTATCGCTCAGCGGAGGGATTAAGATGTACATATGCAAATCAGTGATAAGTGTCTAGACAGTCACAAAATCATATGCATGGTAGCCGCCTGCGAAATGACAAAGAAGAATATTGACCAGGCAGCACAAATGACGTGGAAATGAGGAAACGCCAAAGGTGGATGGTTGGAAAATGGAAAATACAGGATGGTATGCAGACAGTCAAGAAAACCAATACAAGCTTGGGAAAGGAAAAGAAAAGAAAAGAAAAAACCAAATCCGAAGGCTGGAACGGTAGGGTAAAAAAAGAATGTGGATAAATATATACTCCAAGCAATGCTGCTAGATCAGAACAACCAAGCCGATACCAAATAATGACTGGAATGGATGCATCACGCTCGCTAAACAACACGACAGACTCGCTTCAATGAATAAGGCAAAGAAAGACAGTCGTTAGGTAGAGTGGTCGTCATGAAGATATCGAAGTGACATTTAGAAACTGAAAAGGCCGCTGCGTTTCTTGCCAAGCGGATAGACAACAAGTGCAGCGAGGAATAGTCCCACAGTGAACCCCACTGCCACCTGGACCATCCCGTATCCGATGTCAAAAACGACGCCACTAAACGGGTTATCGGTGTGTGATGTCTCGGTCATATTCTGGGCTGCTTCGACGAAACTCTGGGTGCCGTTGTTCGGGACGGACCACATGGTTTCTTTGGTTGTCATTTGCTCCGCCGAGGCAATTCCAGAAACCAGAGAGCCACTGGCGGCAAGGCCCGACGGGACGAGCACGAAGATTGCAGGGAGCATGGCTGCGGCCGCGAGGCCGTGACGGAGACGGCTGTAGAGGTTTGCCATGACACCGACCACGAACGCGCCCAGGGCGGAGGAGACCTGGATCGAGGTAGAGAAACGCTTCGAGCCAAAGTAGTTTGTAACGTAGCCGGCGAAGGCGATAACAATCATTACGGGCATCTGTCTCCATTTCGCTTGGTTGATAGCAGCGAGGCAGAAGGTGAAGCAGATGACGAAGGGGAAACGTTGGAGGTATTCGTTTGGAATGGGGCTTGGAGGGCAGGTGTAGTCGGTTGTGGCATCAGAATCTAAAAGGCCGTAGACGGAGGTGCCGATCGTGATGCCGAATCCGAGAAAGATGGAATAAATGATGGCGTAAACCATGCGGACTGAACCGGCGACCATGTTGCGCGACTGTAGCTCCAGACTCGCGCAGAGAACAAGGTAACCGGGGAGAATAAGGGCGATGGAGGATTGAGCTAGAGCAGAGAAGCAGAAGATGTGGCCTCCCTTGTAGCGGATGCTGCCGAAAGCTCGGGCGAGGAATGAGGTAAGGACGGCGGCGGAAATTTCAAAGACATTCGAATAGAGGTGGGATCGGGGAGACAGGACGAGTTGTAAGGTGCCCAAAAGGCATCCGAGGAGAAAGGCAACAGGCATGTCAATAGGTCGGGCAGTAAATGCGAACGGGCCAACAGACGCGCTTGCAAGTCCATGGAAAAGGATAAGAAGCCAGACCGGGTACTTATTCTTTCTCTTGACGAGATCACTCAGTCGTTGGATAGCTTCCTCGACCCCGATCACATCATGAATCACTTCCTTGTAGACGGTGTGGACATCAGAAAGCCGCCCAAGATCGACTCCTTGGTTCACGCGCACAAGTTTGACCTCCGTGGTATGAGTAGAGACGTCATCAAAGGAAATGATCATGCAGCCAGGCAGGTAAAGAAAGCTGGCGTCAATCTCCAGTACCCGGGCCGTCATCTTCATATACTCCTCCAGCCGATGAGTGGGCGCGCCATACTTCATCAGAGCCTTGCAGAGGACCATCATGTACCGCTGACGCTGCAGCAGTTCAGCAATATGCACCGTGATGCGGATCTCATCTTCCAGCTGGGCCTTCCCCATCCGCTTGGACGCAGCAGGGAGAGTCCCGGAACTGAGAGAGCGCTTGAGCATGCTGAACGGCGAACCCGCCGAGTTCTTTGCCGTTGAGCCAGACAAAGAGGTACTCGACTGGCTGGGTGACTTGTCGTACCACTTCCTAGGCTTCGGCGGGACACGCCAACCTGGCTCGGGGGACAAGCCACGGTTAGTCATATCCTCAGAGCTACTCTGGCGCGAATGGCCATACCGGCCGCGAGAGGAGTTGAATGATCCACCTTGGAGTTTGAGCAGAGAGGAAAGGACGCCGCCGCGATAGTGGGTAGGGCGCTGGACGTAAGCGTCGGGGTCCCTCTCCTCTATAGGAGTTGCCTGTCCCGACCGCAGTCCAGGCGATGGAGCACGGACACGGTTGAAAATGCTAAATTCTCTGCGAGTCATCTGTTGTACGAGCTGGTGAGCTTCGGAGGTGCGCGTGTGGTGTGGACGGTCATCTACCAAACCATAATGGTCGTCGTCTTCGTCGCAGAAGTAGTCGAATTGCTTTTCAGGCAGTCTGATGATAGGTATGTCATCACTATCTTCCAAGGGCTGCGAAGCCTCGGTGGGAGTTGATGCAATAGATGACGGAAGGCTGGGCCACGGACTCTGGCTGGGGGACTTCGAGGGACGACCCAAATGGGTGGCCAGTTTCTGCGCTCGCTCCTGGGCCGAGTAGGCCGAATGGATGGCCCTCCCCTTCTCAATGCTGACTTCATCAACGGAACTATCCCTGGAGTGACTGGTGACACCGGCAGGGAAGCTTGAGCTGATATCCTCACAGGGTAAAGAGTGGGGACCTACCGACCCTCTCTCAGACGACGGAATGCTGGCGATAGGTTGTGGTCTCTGCAGAAGTGACGAGCCCCTTCCATCCTCTCGTACGTGTGACGTCTGTGATAGGCCCGGGCTCACTCCCATCCCTGCCTCGCTGACTGTGAATTTGACGCGGTTTGCGCTCTTGAGGATACCCGGCGCATTCCGCTGCTTGCCCTGAGCTCCGCTAGAGTCCGTCGACCGCTCTGGCAGGCCCTCATTGGGAGTCACCGTTGGTGACACACGCGGCCCTGAGGGAGATCGACCATCTCCTCCAGATACATCAGTAAGGCTCGAGCGCCGGGAAGAGGAAGATATAGGAAGATCAAAATAACCGCCCGCCATTGTTTGACTATCCTTAACGGGTGTCCTGGCCCTGTGTCACCCTGCTTTCCTGTTTCGTTTATTCTGTTTTGTCTTTTCTGTATCTGGCAATGTAGGTTTGCTGTTCCTGCTCAGCGAAGAGGTCAGACACGGGGCTCAAGGACTGATTGGCGCGACGAAGACGGTGAGAATCTCAGGTGAGCCAACTGAGTTTCAAACGAACCTCGTAGATATGTGCCAAGGGGGAGAAATCACCACAAATGGTGAAGGCACGGACTGTATACCTTAAATCTCCTGAATCCAACGGCACTGGAGGAGATAGTCGGACAGGTGGGTAGGAAGGGGTAAAAAAGGCCCGCTTCAAAGAATGGAAATACGTCACCGATGCATAGTCAACGCTCAGCGGCGGGCAAGGAAAATAAAGAAGAGAAATTTCCTGGCATAGGACGAGGAGACAATACCTCAAGAGAGGAGAATCGGAGAAGGTGAAGGAGAGGAAGGCTTTGGGAAAGGATTGATATTGACTTTCCGAAAGCGGATGGGGGGAGCTTCAATGCAGATGGTGTGGATTCGAAGACAGCAGGAAGGGGAAACACGGGATTGAAGCGCCTTCTGACAACCAAAAGATGCCGAGTCAGGGAAGAAGGCAGTCCGGATAGAGGCAGCAAGGTCCAATGATGGGATGGAAATGCACGGCGTTGATCATATGAAATGAAGCAGCACGATCTTGTGTAGCAATCCGCCTTTTGCCGCTAGAGATATTATTTGGCATGTATTCGCCCTGCCCTCAGATCCTGTTTCCAGCCCGATACCTGAGACTTTGACAGCTGCAGACTGAGGCGAGGGACACAGGAAGACGAAGAGGAAAGGGCTTTGTATCAGAATGGTAGAAGGGTCGCCACAGAATGGGGCAGGATAGGAGAAGAAGCGCAATGGAAGAATCCATTAGCAATTCAACTCCTGAGTCAGGACCCAGAATTGTGGTCATCACCCAGGCCAGCAAGCAATCGTCCCAAGTCCAGACCGTCTGGTCCGGTAGTCTGGATCCATAATTCACGCCTCGACTAGGAATTATTTTGTTGATTTCTTGTAAAAAATAATTCAGTCGAGATAGTGCAAAGAGAGATGGAGTCTGAACTGGTTCCACGGAGTTTGACTGCAGTGCCACCCAGAAATACAGCCTGGGGAATTACATCAACAGCTCATCCAGAACAATGTCTTTCCGTGGTTATTCTGAGGAATTTTTGATCATTATCATAATAGAGAAGTGGAGGAGTGTTATCAGAGGCAAAAATGAGAAGTGGAGTGGTGGATCACTGAAAAAGAACGGTGGACTTTCTACCTAGTTTAGCTCCCGTGATCGGGGCCAGAACAACAAGTGGGACTGTTCAGTACCACTAGTACCTTACCTACTGTAGTACTTGTAGAGGTAGTAGTTAATTGAATATTAATGAATCATAGCTAGTAGTAGTATCAGTACGGTAAGTTAGGTACTTCTGTAAGGCGGGCACTGAATATCACTTACAGCCCAGCGGAAGCTGACGAAGCTTAGCCCCCCCTGCCTGTCCTGACTGTCACTGCTGATCCAAACAATAATAATACATACTACCATGCTCATACTAGTAGTACTGTAGGTATTGTTAGTAGGGACTATACCTACAGTACCTGCGTCCTTTGACTACACTGGGTTAGCTCCCAGGCAGCAACCGCGCCGGATTCTACTGTGTTCCATTCTCCGCCTACAATTGAACCTAACACAATGTCTTTCATATCCCAACAACGATGTTTCAGATCAATATCATCCTTTTTGCCTTTAGCGACTGTCTGACCGGTCGGTCTAGGAACAGCAGTTTCAGTCTGATCACCTCAGTTTCTGAGTTCTGCCTCCTAATCCTACTCCTGAGTCTTTGGGCCTCTGTGATCTACGTGATAGACGGATAGCCGACCCACTCATGATTGACAGCAGAGTACGCACTCTTATTTTGCAGGGTGTGGGCATCATGGAATTGCTTAGGCTGCCCCTAGCCTACAAAGGAAGATCCCAGAAAATATGACAGAAAAAAGCATCCATAAATAGATGTGGAACTTTGCATCATCATGGATCTCCTTCTCTTCTACCACATGTTTTTTGCCTTCATTCTTCATTCTTCTTCATTCCTATTCCTATATGATGTCAACGATCAGTGGCCAAGCGCAGTACATGGTGAAAAGATACCTCTACTCGTTACACATCGTCTCTGGGGAATTGACGCACGGCCTACGACAAGCTACTCCATAACCGCAACTGTCCGGAGAAGGTGCGTACTACAGAGTCTATTCCAGTAGCCCAACCAGCGTACTAACCGGACTTCCCTCATGGATAGAACAACCATCATCCACGCAGCAGCTAGACAAACTCCCTCTAACGGCCCCCTCTCTCTGTACCACCCTCCTAGAAACACCAGTCCAAAAGCACATCCGCGGGAACGAAGCTGCCCAGCAATCACGCTAGTAGCAGCACTGCCGAGGATGGCCGTCCTACGCCCGCTGACGCAGGGACAGTTTTCAATTCTGACGGCCTCAACATAACTCTGGCGCACGGGAAGGAAGGAAATTGGACTCTGCGGTCGCCCTGTTGCACCACCGGAAGACCACCCGGCGGATGTGCGTATGCTGCCGTACGTTTTCCCCTCTTAAAAGGGGTTTATCTGGGGTACTTCAACTCCCCGGTCTATAGAGGTGCCACTAAGAGGGGGAAGTACGCACCCGTCTGATGCATATAATTTCATGTCGACGCGATCTGAGGAGTAGGTAGATAGTCGTCGGAGTTGAGACTCGAATAGACAAGGTCTGGACTTTGAATGATCCTCGTGGAGAATAAGCCATCTGTTATCCAATGCCATTGTCCGCTCCGGAGCCGTTGTCATCCGCCTGGGACTGGATGGAGCCTTGGAAGATAAAGAGCCGGAGTTCAAGTTGAGGTTCAGCTATTTTGGTCCTGGTGGGTCCGAGCTTATTCTAGCTTCTTTTTCTCCTGGCCAGCGATCCTCTTTTCCCATGAACCTTCCAGCTAGCCACTACAATCTATGAGCAGAGATTTCCGCCCGACTCGAGCTCGGATCATTTCCAGCTCCTGAATTCCTCGATCGCTACCACTTGGGCCTAGGTAGATAGCTGATGATATCTTCCAATTCGTCATTCGCTCCCAACTCTAGCTTTTAGTTTACTTGCCCACCTGCAGGACCATCTCCGGTGAGCGGCGAACCTTGAGGACGACATACCTTACGGCTCCGCTCAGTGATCCACCCGCGCCCACTATCATCAGTTTCGTCTTAAGGTCTTGCATCAGGCATTCGGACCCAGTGAGTCGATCATGTGGTTGTGCAGATTTTTGTTCTCTCCTGGTTTCGTGATGAGATAAGAGGACGTGTTGATGTCGTGCTTATCAGGAGAATCCCAAGCGCCTCCACAGTCCACGTCCATACGCTGACTGGCCCAGTCAGCCATCCGCACCCACCTGTATCAAGCAAGGCGTTTTCAGAGTACATATGTCGCGCCTGATAGGGGAAACCACTGAAAGACAAATCTTTGACCGACTCCCGAGCTTATCACGTCCTCACATGGCAGGCCTCGATGTCTTTATTGGCCATCGCTTCATACTTCCGCTACCCACCTTACTTCCATTGAACTCCAGTCACACAATCATCCGTCGCCGTGTGCATACCCCTGAGCATCTACTACTGCCATCTGCACAGCCGAAGAAAACAGCGTCTTCTCTGCTACGGAGGTATAACGCTTATCACGAGCTTCTTCCGTAGGCGCCAGGGTTCAAATTCGAAAGGCCGAGGTAACTGATCTGTCAGATTAAATAGCTATCTGGGTTAGGCTATATCGCTAGAGATCCCCACATACGGGTAACGCAGTGAGTCTTGAAGACTCCAGCTGCGGTATTATACATTTAGTTCCAGTCGACCAGTAAAGGTAGGTACCTACCTAAGGTAGCAGGCTTTGCGGGGACACAATTTGAGTGATGGTAAGCAGGAAAGATACATGGCAATTCAGTAATATTAAGTATTCAGATAGCTCAGGTATGCTCATTCAAGGTATCTTTTTTGGGGTATATTAGGTCGCCAGTAATTACGAATAATGAAAGATGCGGGCGGTTTCAGTAGCCTGTGATGTAGACAGTCAGCAACATCACGCACTTTCCAGGATAGAATCAAAGAAGAAAAAGAAATATCGACATACCGCTCTGCTCCCGCCGATTATCAGCATCATCACCGTTGTCACCTCCGCCTCCACCTCCACCTCCCTCGGCAGAAGCCCTCCCCGCAGCATCCTTGATATGCTGCTCATCACCGCGCAGCTTCTCGAAACAAGCCTTGATGTCGTCCGCTCCAACTGCCGTGCCACTCTCTGCGAACGGCTTCAGGAACTCCTTCACCTTATCTCGGAGATGGTTATACACCATTGCTCCTTCGATGGCGCGCACCCGGTCGATATTGCTTAGTGCTGCTTCGCCGCGGTCAAAGAGGCTTCCGGTTCCTGTGCTTCCGCCGCAGTCGCCGTCTTCGGACATGGGGGGCTCGTATGTGTCTTCTTCTTCGCGGAGCTGCAGGTGCGGCGCTAGATTTGGAAAGCACTCCGGGCAGCGGCAGAGGTGGTCACGGAAGTCTTCTTTGAGGAAGAGGGAGAAGGTGGCAGAAGGAGGTGTTTGTGGGAGGTAGGCGTGTTTGGGTCTTTGTTGCTGTGAGGATTCTGAGTTTGGTTTGCAGGGAGCGGGGATAGAGGTCGTATCATGGGGTTCTTCTTCTTCTTTCGGTCGCTTAGGCGCGGGTTCGATGTCGTTTTCGTCTTCAGCGTCATCTGCTTTGCGTTTCTTAGGGTTATCGAGCTGGTTCTCTTGCGAGTGTCCCTCTGGGGCAGGTGCATGATCTGCCTCTTTTGCCGTCTTCAATCCGCCATCTCTGAAGACAGGTGGCAAGAATCCTACAGTGCCCGCGTACTTCTTCAACCACGGATTTGACTCAAGACACTTGTAGCATATGAAGGTATCGAAATCATCCTCAGCAGGAAACCCCGGGGGCAAGGGCGTTTCTTCTTCGTCCTCGTCCTGGTTGTCGGCTCCACCATTCTCGACATTCTCTTTCTTTTCTTGCTTTTTGTACCAGTCACGCGGTAGGCCAATAAGGCACTCTGGGTGCCACCAGTCTTCACCACAGCCGCCAGTCTCTACGGTCCCTAGCCCAAGACACTGGAACATGGTTCCCTTTTCCTCGTGCGCATTATAATCCTCACCACAGCCACAGAATTTGTTCTGGAAATTTGCATTGTATCGGTTGCCGGGGTGAGGCGCCTCTGAGCGAACGCCCTTTGCGCCGGTTTCGGGATCGCTTCGGAGGGTGCACGGAGAGGCGTCAATGCGGGATGTTCCACAGTCGCATACAAAGTTCCTTTTGGTAAAAAGCTCAACGAGGGTATGTTCCCCGTGACAGGCGATTGAGCAGGAGTAGCACACCCCAGCCGCAGTGAAGGGCGCATCCGGAGTCGGGGGAGGAGGATTGCAGGTTAAGCAAGCGAAGAGACTTTGCCGTAGCGGTCCTAGACTTTTTGTACAGGAGTCGAATGACTGAACAGGTCAGCTCTGATTTCGCTGCTGGTCCCAAAACGAAAATGGCTTACATATGGGAGGACTTCGCGGGCATCGGCCTCGAGGCGAATCTGGGATTCGATAAACCTGTGTACACACTCATTAGAAAATGACAACAACTTTGAGTGAATATATGTGCGAGTACAATCCCAAACAAAATGGGAAGGATTATTCACTCTTTCGCGGTCTGAGAGTTCTGAGAGCTGCAGCTCGGACGACGACCTTGGGCATCCTGTCCATTGGTCGCCGGAGGCGTTGCCGAGGTAGTGGCGTTCTCGAGGTTGCTCATTCTCTTTGACGAAGATCGCAATACGAGTGCAAACTGGCGTCAGGAAGGCGAGAGATACGTTCGACACGAAACGTCGAGAATTGATTGCGTTGGACTCGTGTCCTACCTACTGTCCCGTCCCAAGGAACGCGATAACGAGCAGAAATGTGTTTGATGTGTTTGCACAGTCATGGGACACTCTAACCAGAACAGGATAAATTGCTGAACGCGAACCTGTCACGTTTGGATGCGTCGAGCGCGTCTCTGGAGGACGCCAAGCAAAATTGCTCCCTTGAATCGGCCTGCCCGAAAAACAGATTCAACAGTGTCAATTGCTTCGGTCTTCCGTCAGAGCACTACCAAATCACATACATATACATAATGAGGTATGTACTGTGTATCCAGACCCTTTCTCATAACAATCGATAGCAAACTAATTATCCCAGTTCACCACTACGTCCAAGCACGTCTGCTGCCAACCGTGGCCTGGGCAATCTGAGGCGTAAAAGATCCAGAGAGCCTGATGATGACGCTTCATCCGTGGCCCCTCCTTCAAGCCGTAAGTGCAGGCTTTTGATGAAAACACCGGAATGGCAACGCTGACATTGCGTAGCGCCTCCTTCCTCCCCTCCTATGCTGCCTTTCGACGAGGATGAAGACGAGCGGGATGAGGAGGCAGAACTGGATATTGATGATATTGAAGAAATGGCAGAAGATGAGGATGGAATCGACCTTTTCGGTGACACATTCGAGAGAGACTATCGGAATGCGAAAGAAGATCGCTACAGAGGGCGGTACATTGACGACGATGAAGACCAAGAGGAACTCGATATTGGCACTCGCCGCGAACTAGACGCTCGCTTAGATCGGAGAGACCGTGAACTGGCAAGGCGCCGCCGAATGCCTGCCGCTTTTCTCCAAGATGACGAAGATGGCGACATTGATCTGACTCGACAGCCTCGTCGTCGGAGGCACCACTATGATGAGGACCGTGATGATATCGAAATGGTAGACGATGGCCTCGAGGAGCTTAGCTTGGAAGAGTTGGTCGATATCAAGTCTTCCAACATCACAGACTGGGTAACCCAACCTCAAGTGCTTCGCTCCATCTATCGAGAGTTCAAGGCCTTCTTGACAGAGTTTACCGACCCCACCGGTAGCTCCGTCTACGGAAACAAGATCAAAACTCTTGGTGAAGTCAACTCCGCCTCATTGGAGGTTTCATACGCACACTTGAGCAGCACCAAAGCTGTCCTTGGATACTTCCTTGCCAATGAGCCCACCGAGGTTCTCAAGGTCTTCGACCAGGTCGCGCTAGATGTTACCTTGTTCCACTACCCGCAATATCACGACATCCATAATGAGATTCACGTCCGCATCACCGATCTTCCCATTGTCTACACGCTCCGCCAACTTCGCCAGTCCCATCTGAACTGCCTCGTCCGTGTCAGTGGTGTTGTCACCCGCCGGACGGGTGTATTCCCGCAGCTCAAGTATGTTATGTTCATCTGTCAGAAGTGTAACATAACCCTGGGACCCTTCCAGCAAGAAAGCAGTTCCGAGGTGAAGATCTCTTACTGTCAGAACTGCACGTCTAGAGGCCCATTCATCGTGAATTCAGAGAAAACAGTGTACAGAAATTACCAGAAATTGACTCTGCAGGAATCTCCGGGGTCAGTCCCGGCTGGGCGTCTCCCCAGGCAGCGAGAAGTCATCCTCCTCGCAGATCTCATTGACACGGCCAAACCTGGTGACGAGATCGAAGTGACAGGTATCTACCGCAACAGTTACGATGCGCAGCTCAACAACAAGAACGGATTCCCTGTCTTCGCGACGGTCATCGAGGCGAACCACGTCGTCAAGTCCCACGACCAGCAGGCTGGTTTCCAGTTGACAGAAGAGGACGAACGTCAAATTCGGGCTCTGTCCCGCGACCCCGATATCGTCGATAAGATCATCCGATCAATCGCCCCGAGTATCTACGGCCATCAAGACGTCAAGACCGCTGTTGCCCTCTCCCTCTTCGGTGGAGTCCGCAAAGAAGCCCAGGGCAAGATGTCAATCCGTGGAGATATCAACGTTCTTCTTCTTGGTGACCCCGGAACGGCCAAATCGCAGATCCTGAAGTACGTCGAGAAGACTGCCCACCGTGCGGTCTTCGCCACAGGTCAAGGAGCCAGTGCTGTTGGTTTGACAGCCAGTGTTCGCCGCGACCCTCTAACTAGCGAGTGGACACTGGAAGGAGGAGCCCTTGTGCTAGCAGACCGCGGAACCTGCCTCATCGACGAATTCGACAAGATGAACGACCAGGACCGAACATCCATCCACGAAGCCATGGAACAACAGACCATCTCCATCTCCAAGGCCGGTATCGTCACAACCCTACAAGCCCGCTGCGCCGTCGTCGCCGCAGCAAATCCCATCGGCGGCCGCTACAATAGCAGCGCTCCCTTCTCCGAGAACGTCCAACTAACCGAACCTATCCTCTCCCGTTTCGACATCCTCTGCGTCGTCCGCGACCTCGTCGACCCTAACGAAGATGAGCGCCTCGCCAGCTTCGTGATCGAATCCCACCACCGCGCAAACCCCACCAAGGCAATGCGCGACGAGCACGGCAACCTCATCAACGCAGACGGGGAACGCATCGACGAAGACGGTTACCGCGTCGACAACGAAGGGAACAGGCTCCCACTTCGTCGCGATGAAGCAGAAGCCCGCGACGCAGCCCGCACCATCGAAGAAGAGGAGAAGGAAGGCGAGATCCCCCAGGAACTTCTCCGGAAGTACATCCTCTACGCCCGCGAACATTGCCATCCGAAACTCTACCAGATCGACCAGGACAAGGTCGCCAGACTTTTCGCAGACATGCGTCGCGAATCCCTCGCCACGGGCGCCTACCCGATTACCGTATGTCCCCTCCTTTCTTCTCTCCGTCAACCCCGCAAGGCAACAAACACTAACGAGTACAAAAACAGGTCCGCCACCTCGAAGCGATCATGCGTATCGCCGAGGCATTCTGCAAAATGCGTCTGTCCGAATACTGCTCCGCCCAGGACATCGACCGCGCAATCGCCGTCACCGTCGACTCCTTCATCGGCAGCCAGAAGATCAGCTGCAAGAAGGCCCTGTCGCGTGCCTTTGCCAAGTATGTACCCCCTTCTCCTTCCTTCTCCTTATAAAAATACAGATACTAACAAGGGGAACCAAAATAATAGATACACCCTCTCCAGACCTAAGCCGCAATCGAAGCGGAGAGCCGGCATCGCCGCGCCCAATCCGTTCGATATGAGGAGATTCTCACAGGCTGCGCGGTAGATTGTTCAAATTACTTTATTTATTTATTTATTTATTATTTTTATTGAGCACTTCGGGTACTTTGTTGTTGCTGTTTTTTTCTCTCTCTCCAATACCTACCCCCTCCATGTCAGCCTCGTTTCTAGACTTTACTTGATGAACGGTTGATACTACACTACACCACATATGCTCTGACTACTTTTATTTATTCCATTC